>VKKT01000113.1:279691-299149 GCA_008038995.1 Haliotis laevigata
CCATGTGGGGTGAGGTGGGGGCAGTCTCCTAGTCTGTGTTGGGTGAGGTGGGGGCAATCTCCCAGTCCATGTGGGGTGAGGTGGGGGAAATCTACCAGACTGGTGGGCAAGCTGTCTTAGGCTCCAGGCTATCGATCCAGGGAGCTTGAGGTGTCAGGATCGAGCCCACCTGTGACCGGGTGTAAAAACCTTGTAGTCAACGTTCTGTGCAGACTCATTAACAAACCCTAGTGTACAGTACAAAACTCTGAGCACTTAAAAAAACATCACAGTTCATCATTTAAACATTCCCTCACCCATTCACATTCAAACAATCACTACAATTCACTCTCTTATTCAACCATTCATTTGTTAGCTCACTCCCACCTTTTCTAAATCATTCACACATTTTCTCACAACGTTCACACATTCACTAATTCAATCACACATGAATTACTTCACTCACACATGAATTAATTCACTCACATATTCAATAATTCATAGCGTGTACTCATATTAAACTTAAGTATAAGTACTTGTTCAAGGCCACATATTATTCAATGGTGGGATAAAATATAACAGAATACCCCTTTAATTAAATCATCAGAATCGGAGAGATTTATCATTGTGCTGTTCTATAAACAAAGCCGTGTACTGGTTTCCGCGAAGCATAAACACGCCACTCTCCCGCTGTATACAAACACTTTGGGTGCCCTAACACACCTGATGGCGATGCACCTCGCCCGCCGCACGATGCAGTTGAATCAGGGCGTGTCAGTTTGATGTAGAGCCTCTAATGATCCAGGTGTTAAACATGTACAACTTTCGTGAACCCACAGTAACGGTGGTAGAGTGAGTGAGTGGGTGATTGAGTGAGTGAGTGAGGTTTTACCCCGCTTTTAGCAATATTCCAGCAATATCACGGCGGGGACACCAAAAATGGACTTTACACATTGTACCCATGTGGGGAATCGAACCCGGGACTTCGGCGACCTATAAATAGTGCTTAAAGCGGCGTAAAACTAAACTTACACACTCACTCTTGACAAAGTAAGTAATATTTGTCTCTCTATTTATCTATGTTAAGTCCTCTCGACAAGGCGGGACATATTTATCCATGTATCTTGCTTTGTGAGTGAATGAGCTTAGTTTTACGCCACACTCAACAATATTCCAGCTAAATAGCGGCGGTCTGTAAATATTCAAGTCTGGACCAGGCAATCCAGTGATCAACATTATGACATCGTTCTACGGAATTGACATACGACAAGTGTCAACCAAGTCAGCGAGCTTGACAACCCGACCCCGTTAGTCGCCTCTTACGACTAGCATGGGTTACTGAAGATCAATTGTAACAAGGATCTTCACGGGCTACCCTGCCTTGTAATTAGCATACCGATAAGACTGCACGAAAAGAGACTTCAGGACTAAACCGGTCCTAACTTATAACGACGATTCCCTTTCTCAGGTTGAGCAAGTACATCGGAGTGTACACGTTGAACTGAGATTGTACAAAGTCTATAGCACACCCGTAGACAAATGTGCGAGACTTGTGATCTGTCTGAAGCATTAACTGATATATTTACACATTGCACCCAAGAACTGAAGCATTGGTGACGAAGTGTTTTGATGAAGCTCACATAGTTTACAATACAATCAGTCGCACCATTGCGGAACATCAGTATGCGTTTTCGCTGCGCATTAAACACACAAATAAATATCTCCCGTGATTAAGTATTAGACTAAACTATATGAGTTAAACAACTAACGGCGAGCTCTTATCTTGTTTGGAATAACAGCGGGAGGAGATTATCTGAGCGGGTCCGGGAGAGGGGGGATAACTCTGACAGGAGTTTCGGACAAGGGGAGACAACTGGAAGAAGAGATGATTCTTTCAGTCTCCACATCTGCACCTAAGCTATTTGACGACAGTCTGAAAACAATTATGTGGATTTGGATACGTTGACTGACTGAGTTTAGTTTTACGCCGCTTTTGGCAATATTCCAGCAATATCACAACGGGAGACACCAGAAATGGGCTTTACACATTGTGCCCATGTGGGGAATTGCACCCGGGTCTTCGGCGTGACGAACCAACGCTTTAACCACTAGGCTACCCCGCCGCCCCGGAAACGCTGACAAGCTTGACTATCAGTTCCGTTTAGCACAGGGCCGCCTCAGTGTTGAAGTGGCTGGAGCTTCCGGCCTGGTCGTACCACGGGTCGATTTTCTCGTACATCATACTACGGTTACAACGAATTCACCACTAATATTTGTTCGTTTTAATCGTACTTCGTTATACGCGTGTTCGTTACAAAAGTAGTTTACTTTTTCAAATAAAATAGTTGCTGTAGGACAGTTTTTTTATAGACTCCAGCTCATATCCATGTAACCTTTTGTGTGACGAACATACTTTGTCCATAAGGTGGGGATAGGTGAGGTGAGGTGAAATTGGGTTTAACGTCGTACTTAAGAATATTTCTCTCATATGACGACGTGCATGCGTGTGTTTGTGCGGCTGCTTGTACTAGCCCAGACTTAAGATGGGTTTTATAGTGCAAACTCACTAAGATACCATGCCGCAGTAAAGCATGAATACCCCACTCAAATACACTATACTGACTCCGAGCTTACCAGTCCTGGTTGTGCTCATTCATGCCGAGCGCCAGGCAGGGAACAACAAGTACCGTATTTCAACGTCTTTTGGTATGACGTGGCTGGGGATCGAACACGCGACCTTCCGCTCTCCGGGCGGACGCTCTAACCGCTACACCACGGAGGCGGTTTAAGGGAGAGGTGGAGCAGCCCTGTGAGTAAAGTGTTCAGTTGGATTCCTGGGTTCGATCCACAGCATGGGTACAATGTATAAATCTGATTCTCATAATCGACCGTTATCATATGTGAATATTGCTCAAGGCGGCAAAACAATACCTCCTAAGTAATTTGGATTTGCATACCGCTCGAAGAGCAATTTTCTGAAAGTTGCTTTCATATCTCAGCTTGTTTTAAATGTCACGTGACAGCTTTTATAACTGAAACTAAAGCGTGAATCACAGGGATTATAATGCAGTCTTTGTCCCCACCCCTTAGGCCAAGCCCCTTCTCTCCTGCCATACCCTCACTCTCTCCAGCGTCTTCTCGCAAAGCCCACCCCACAACTCATCGCGGCACCGCTCGTCACGCCCTCTAGCGTGACCCAGACAATGAGCTGCACGACCCTCACGTATGCGCATGTTTAGCTTGGGCTTTAAGGGATAGCCAACACGATTCACAGGTAAACAATCAACCCCGAGACCCCCCA
Source organism: Haliotis laevigata (assembly GCA_008038995.1). Lineage (NCBI taxonomy): Eukaryota > Metazoa > Mollusca > Gastropoda > Lepetellida > Haliotidae > Haliotis > Haliotis laevigata. The sequence continues at coordinate 282,972 of VKKT01000113.1, forward strand.
AATACGACGGTAGCCCCAACCCAGACCCCTAGACAAATTAGTGTGACCATCCCACACTATCAGTTCAAGCAAAGATGCCACACCTCCAAAACAGGAAGAACGTGGACTTTTTTGTTTTGAAAAAAAGTTTAATAGCATCGGGTCGTAAAGGGACGCCATTGTTACAGTCGCTGCCACGGACGTCTATCCTTGATGACAGTCCCTCGTGACCCTCCGTTAACACAATGTAGCCACCAGGGGGGAATTTAAGTTAAATTGACATTCATGTTAAAGAGTTAAGAGATCTTTTTCTTTGGAGTGAGTGAGGTTTTACGCCGCTTTTTGCAATATCACGGCGGGGGACACCAGAAATGGGCTTAACACATTGTACCCAAGTGGGGAATCGAACCCGGATCTTCGTCGTGACGAGCGAACGGTTTAACCACTAGGCTACCCCACCGCCCTGAAGAGATAAGAGATCTTTTTCTTTGCAGTGAGCGAGTGACAGCAATATTTCAGCAATATGACGGCGTGTACACCAGAAATGGGCCTCACATAATGTACCCACGTGGGGAATAGAGCCCGGGTCTTCAGCATGACGAACGGACGCTTTAACCATTAGGCTACCCCACCGCTGTTTCTTTTGAAAAAAAACTAATCGCACCCATATGCAAATAGGGCACCTCCTACTATACACATCGTGCAAATACTTTATCAGCCTTCCCATGATACAGTTAGAAAACGAATGCGCACAGATGTTGTAAATGTGTAAATAGTGTGTTGTGAATGTGAAGGACCAAATTCAAGGGACGCAACTCTTGTTGCCACCCATGCCTCTTCAAAATACAGAGTTATATACCTTTCACGAAGTTGGCAACGGACAACGATATATAAATAAAGTTGAAATTGAATTTGGTTTTCTCCTCCTAATTATCACAGTTGTTCATTATTGCAGCCCTTTAAGCAAAGATCTCGATAACCAGGATACCACATGAGAAAAATAATATAGAATTTCAAAAATAAAATGTAACAGTTTGATATTTTTTAAACTATTCAATGACAACATGTACTCACATATTTATGAATAAAATTGTTTTCATTATGTGATAACAGAAAACTATGACATATTGCTCATTAATGGTCACTTCTACTGGTCACAGAAAATATTTGTATAGAGGAAATCATGACTTTTAAACAATAATAAATTTAGTTCAAACAACTTTCTTCAAAGGAAATCAATTTTTGTCTGTATTTGTAATAGGAACGCAACAGGTTCAAATATTTTATCACCACTTAGATTAACACATTCAAACATTACAATGCTTCCTTAGATAACCTTTGAAACCTTATGAACCGAATCTTTAATTCTGGAATAATTTAAGCCTGAAACATACATAATGTATTGAGCAGAGGTTGAGTCTAACGCACGCGTGAAATAAGTGAGTGAGTGAATTGAGTTTTACGCCGCTTTTAGCAATATTCCAGCAACATCACGGCGGGGGACACTAGAACTAGGCTTCACACATTGTACCCATGTGGGGAATCGAACCCGGGTCTTCGACGTGACGGAGCGGTGGGGTGGCCTAGTGGTTAAGGCATTCGCTCGTCACGCCGAAAACCCGTGTTCTGGTGTCCCCCGCCCTGATGTTGCTGGAATATTGCTAAAAGTGGCGTAAACTTAACCTCACTCTCTCACTTCGGCGTGACGAGCGAACGCTTTAACCACTAGGCTACCCCACCGCCCCGAGTAAGTGAGTGGCTAAGACTGCCTGTCCAGACCTTATTTGTATGTACACATCTCATCATTTTCCAGACATTTGCAAAGTAAACTGTCACACAAAGCAGTTTCACGAGCCACAGGAATGCTGATCATACTTTTCCTTTCTTTCTGAAACGTATGATAATGTTGGGAGATACGATCTGTTAGCCGCGGCGCATAACATAAACATCTCATATCTACTGTATAATACACTGGATATAGAGTGTTTTTGTCGTTACCTGAATGCACAGAGAAATGTTGTTTTTTAACCAAGCTATACATCGATGCAGGGATACCGTTAACGTGGAGTGACGTCAGAAGCGTTCGGAGATCGTGTATACAGGGATCGAGTGACGCAACATCGTGTATACAGAGATCGGGTGACGCTACACCGTGTAAAAAGGGATCAAGTGCCACTACACCGTGTATACAGATAGCGAGGGACGCTACATCGTGTATACAGAGATCGAGTGACGCTAAACCGTGTATACAGAGATCGAGTGACGCTACATCGTGTATGCAGGGATCGAGTGACGCTACATCGTGAATGCAGGGATCGAGTGACGCTACATCGTGTAAACAAGGATCAAGTGCCACTACACCGTGTATACAGATAGCGAGTGACGCAACATCGTGTATACAGAGATCGAGTGACGCTAAACCGTGTATACAGAGATCGAGTGACGCTACATCGTGTATGCAGGGATCGAGTGACGCTACCCCTTGTATACAGGGATCGTGTGACGCTGCACCGTGTATACAGAGATCGAGTGACGCTACACTGTGTATACAGAGATCGAGGGACGTTACACGGTGTATAGAGGGATCGAGTGACCCTACACTGTGTATACAGAGATCGAGGGACGCTGCACCGTGTATAGAGGGATCGAGTGACCCTACACCGTGTATACAGAGATCGAGTGACGCTACCCCTTGTATACAGGGATCATGTGACGCTGCACCGTGTATACAGTGATCGAGTGACGCTGCACGGTGTATACAGAGATCGAGTGACGCTACACCGTGTATAGAGGGATCGTGTGACGCTACACCATGTATACAGAGATCGAGTGACGCTGCACGGTGTATACAGAGATAGAGTGACGCTACACGGTGTATACAGAGATAGAGTGACGTTACACCTTGTATACAGGGATCGGGTCATCTTGCACACAGAGGGACAGGGAGAATCTGATATTGATATTGACAGTTTCTGTGAAGAGGTTGAAACGCCGTTAACATTCTGTCGCTGTGCAGAAAAATGGCATTAATTCATTTTATTCATGGAGGCATTACTACAGTGTCGAAGATGAAAACGTCGGCGATGCCGGTGATGCAACAACGGTCACATAAACTGGTATATGATGACGTATGTCGATGATGACGATGAGGAGAATGCATATACGTGTTTTCAACTTCAGCGAATATTCCTCACGGCGTTTATTAGTATCCATGTCAAGGGCTGATAACATAAAAACTCGCTTTTGCTTGAGCATATGTAATAACGCACTGTGTTTTCAGTGTAATACGATTTATGAGGTATGTTTTGATAGGAAGATATTTTGAGGAGTTGTCACGGCACTAGGTAATAATAGGATATAACAAACCGTCGCCATTTCGGTATTTCTAATTATCGTTCTGAGATAAGAATACCACGCTCCCTGGAACAGTTTCTTCATCCATGAACAAAGAATGTTTCAGAACTAATTACATTTTTTGCCTCCATTGTCTACACTGTTTCTCCAGACATGATCTGAGAAGAGTTTTGTCGTGTTTGTCATAGTCATACAGTGAATGACACAACACAAGTAGTGTGTCGAAACGTGTGTTTTTTTCACCATATCGAAACAGGGTTTAACGCAACGCGGAAATTAGCGTCCAGTGCGCATAGATGTACAAAATGGACGAAGAAAAATTATTATGTCTACAGCATCCAAGGGATGCACAATGGAATTCATCGTACCCAATTATCAATTAAAAAAATAAATGTATCTGTAATTGAAATTTCTATTAAATCTTACAGGATTTACACGCCCCATTTTTCATTAAACCATTGTGAGTGAGTGAGTGAGTTGGTGAGTGAGTGAGGGAGGGAGGGAAGGAGGGAGCGAGCGAGCGCTTAATCTGGGATGTTATCCAGCATATGTTGAAAAGCTCACACACTCACAAACACATTTGCAGAAATATTAAGTCGTCCCATGACACTATCGTGTCGACTGACATGTTGGTCCTGACTAAAATATTATTTACAGAAATATTTGCTGATAAACCTTGTAACATAGTCATGGCTGACGGGAATCGAACCCATGTCACAGCGAATTATGACTTATTAGACGACTGGGCCTGCTGTGCCTCCCCGTCATGATGATGGTGGTTGTGGACGACGACGACGACGAGGATGATGATGATGATGATGATGATGATGATGATATCTCCGGTTCTGGGTAAGATACCAAAGACGCGGCGAGAGGTTGTATCTACACACCATTTAGCCCTAACCAAGATTACCTCGTCGAATAATAACTTGACAGTTACACAAATGCGCTTGGCGGTAACCCATTAGCTATGAGAAGCTATCTGGCAACGAGTACCGGCCGTGGAACCTCATACCTCAAGTACACACACACCTGGGTTATTTCATCCGCCCTAGTGTTGGGATTCTCTTGCATCTCCTCGGAAGATGGGGACACGGATGATTTGGTCACTAATTGCTCCATGAGGATAATGATGGGGGATGATGCACAAACACAATCCAGATTAAATCGAGCTACTTGGCGCGACAAGCAGTGAATGTTCAAACACCTGGCCAGAGAGTTTTAACAGATACCTATTTTCATTTTTTCTCTAAAAGGTGGGGTATTTTTTTACTCTGGGTTGGTGAAAAAATGAGGGGAACTGTCAAAGTTAGTTGGAAAACAGACTGATAACGAGCATTCCTTCTCGCTGTGATTGATTAATGAGGGAATGAATATTGTTTTATGCCGCTTATAACAATATTCCAGCTATGTCATGGCAGGGGACATCACAGATGGGCTTCAAACATTGTACCCTTGTGTGGTGAATCGAACATGGGCCTTTGACGAACGGGAGCTTCAGCCATTAGGACACTCCCTAGAGCGGGCAGAAAGACACAACACAACACAACACAACTGAACGTTTATTCACTCAGGCTGAAAACTGCAGCATAAGATGTACATAAATAATATTTACATTTATATACAACATAAAAAGTATATACAAACGGTATGATATGTGCAATGTACATCGAGCTAGTTACATATTAAGTTATTGAAATTATTTCTTAAATAAAGCCATAATTATTATTTTTAAAGTTCCTAGTTTCTTGGTGGGATAGGATAAATAGGATATTCATTTTATACATATTTGGTCTAATATAATAATACTTCTGGATATATTTTTCTCTTTCTAATTCTAATTTGGGACATATAAATAAATAATGAAATTCGTCACCAATATCATTTAGGTTACACATAGTACACCTTTTATCAGTTACTGGGATTTGTCGCCATCTACCTGTCTCGATTGGAAGAAAATGATTTGAAGTTCGAAATTTTAACAAGTTATTGTAATGCAGAAAATTTAGGTATGGTTCAAAGTTGAGAGATGGATTTTTAAAAATGTTATAAGTGGTTGCTTTGGGTGAGGTTTCAACTGTTGAGATCCATGTTTGCTGATAAATATCTTTTAATTTACTGTTTTAAGCCAAAATATACTCTTAAAATTTTGGGATTTCCAGATAATTCGAAAATTCTCTCAAGATAGATTATCCATTTATGTTCACACTTGCCAAATATATAATCGGTGAATATTAATTTATATATTAAGAGGCATAACTTTGATGATTTTCCGGTTAAAAGTTTAGCCCGAAAACATACCATTCTGCTTTTGATAACATTTACAAGTGGGAATCTACCAAACTCGCCATATAACATAAAGTTAGGTGTACTTTTCCTGAGTGATACTAAATATTTGAGAAAGCGTAGATGGACATTTTCAAAGGAAGAAGTATTTGCAAAACCCCAGACCTCACATCCATATAAAAGAATCGGGATGACCATACAATCAAACAATTTCAAATGACAATCATTGGAAAGTTTATATAAATTTTCTGCCTTGGTTTAATACAAAGAACATTGCTTTTGTTGCCTTTTCCACCAGTATACGTTTGGTTTTAGTAAATTTACTATTCTTTTGTAGTGTAATGCCACGATAGGGATAATAATCTACATTTTCCAGGATAGTATCTCCAATATTGAAACTTCTTTTATATTCTTTTGCGGATCCACCGAAAATAAGAATTTTGGATTTGGATGTGTTAATATTAAGTTTCCATTTTTTACAATAATTATGAGTAGAATCTAATATATTTTGCAAATCACAAGGATCAGAGGACATAAGGACGGTATCATCAGCATATAGCAAGGCAAAAAGTGTAATGAGCGTATCTAAGCGGTTGTGGAAATCACCKGGTTTAAGTTGTAAACCACAACATGAATCTGAAGCTAAAGCATCTTCAAGATCATTAAGAAATAATGAAAACAAAACTGACAAGTTCAAGTTCTTTCCTTGGCTGACACCTAGTTTATTAAAAAAGAAATTAGAATAAGTACCGCAGTTACAAACACATGATTTTATATTTTGATATGTTAAAAATGACCTTAAAGCATTTCCCAGATATGTTATTTTGTAAACGGTTTTTTCCAAAGCCCTGATCTCCAGACGGTATCAAATGCTTTTTGGAAATCGATAAATGCGCAATATAATTTCTTTTTGCGACATTTTAATAGTTCCGAAAGGTGAAATAAACTGAAAATATGGTATGTTGGCGAATTTCCTTTTCTGAAACCAGCCTGAGCTTCAGAAAGAATTTGGTTTGATTCGATGAATTTATTTAATCGGCTGTTTAAAATGGATGTGAAAAGTTTTCCAAAACAGCTTAGTAGTGTTATTGGTCTATAATTTTCAGGGTTTTTAGGATCGCCTTTTTTATAAACATCCCAGTGTCAAGTACAAAGTTTCACATAAATATCTAAGAATATATCAATCGTAGTAGAGATTCATTTACCACATAATCAATTCCAGAGGCTTTACTATTTCTAAGATTTTTAACACATGATACTATTTCATCATTAGTAATTTCAGAGTGTAGTATAGTGCTATTCCCAGTGTCGACATGGGGAAGATTATCATCATAATTATGTTCTACAGGTGGCTCTTCATTTTGCGATTTAAAAAAGTAAAAAAACAGAATCAATTTGTGGAGAATGTTCTGAGCCCGTTTCTGCTTTACATTTTTTTTGTATTTTCCAAAAGGAACGAGAATCATTTTTCCGAAGTTGTGATAGTTTATCCTGAATGGATTTAGCATATTTATTAGAAACTTTACAAGACATTTTTTGTAATGTTTACCGGCATTTTGCAATCGAGATTTATTCTGGGATGATTTACAATTTTGGTATATCCTTTTTCTTAACACAAACACACACACATTGTGAAATTGTGCCTCGATCGTGTAGTCAATCAATAGCTAACTGCTCAACCAATCAAACAATCAATCGATCGATCGGTCACCAATGTAACCAACCAGCCAACCAATTAGATCAGCATTTAGTTCTCCCACATATTCAAGTATGTTTACCTTCACAAACGCTACATAATGAAAGCTTTTACCTTTCACTAATTTGCAGAAGCCTTCTAAGGCCATTTGTTTTGTTGTTTGATCGTATTCATATATTTTTAGCAAAAAACATTTCTTTGAAATTTTGCGACGAAGAAGAAATGTCAAGATCACGTTGCAATTTCAGAAAAGGCTTTTGCACTAATATGTTGTATAATTAAAACGTCGTTTGTTTGTTTTGTTTTTTATTGTTTAAGCAAACTTCCAACTATATGGGCGATGGGCGAGGAAACATAGAGAAACATCGAGGGTACATCAACGCATCGGCCCCGAAGGACCAGTGAACAACGTATTTATCTTTTTGAACACCTCAATGGTAATTTTGAACTGTTTGAAGCAAGGGTATCGGATCATTGCACCAGACAAGAAAGCAAATTTAGAGTTATTTCCCTTCCATCGATTTGCATTCGCACAACATCGGTACTTTCCGTACATCATACGTGATTCAATGTTATTCGAGATAACGAATTACTACTACGAAGTACCAAATGAGTTCGGCATTCCCAGCGGGGTACATAAAAAATGTTGTAAGCGGTTACATTGAAAAAAATAGAAAACGACATTTATGTGTGGGGCAAGTTAATCAAAATTAACATGCCCCACGTTCTCATATAATACAACATTAATCAACAGTTTGTAGACATGCAGAACATACTAAATGACCTTTGTGCATATTCTCTATTTTCCATGGTGGACACGTCTTCATATATAGATCGCACCCTGGTACAGACGTGTTCATTGGCTACTGAAAACGTTGGTTTCTATTTTCTCTCGATAATTGAGGAACATGCATAAACGAACCGACCAGCTTTGAAAATAATCTCGACTGGGCTCCTGTCTAGTGATACGTCTATAACTACGAAAACACCCACACGAACGTTCTACTCAGATTTACAGTTAAAGATGAAAATTGAAATGTGTTTTGTTTGGCTATAGACTCTTCACCAAGGTGACCAACGGTAGCCAAAGGAATTGTGGGAAGTCATAATGGGAAGATGGTTCTGCTGATTACACTAATATAATAGCAGAGATATAACAGCCTTGGAGTACACCAAGATCTTAATCATTACCCGACGTATTACAAGGCAATTTAACTTATTATGCCCTCGTGATGAAAGCGTATGATTGTGTACAGATATAGTTGTATGAACCGATTAACGGCAGTAAACTGGTATTTACTCCGGCTGTTCTTTTAATCTCAGCCCTGGCAGACATGTTTAGACTTACAGGAAATAAACGCTACAGCGTTTCCGAAGGCAGCATTTGAGTGCATTTTGCACTTACCCTGTCCTAAAAGATAAATATTTCCTCGGATGTTGACACCAGAGACATGCGTCAATCTCTCTCGGTGCACGAACCGAAGCTTATACTTCAACAAACAATCAACGTGTGTTAACGATTATGCTGTCATTGTCGTTTAATCATTACCATATAGTGAGTTGGAATAACATTCCGGCTAAAGATGATATCAAAATGTGTTCTCAATGTCGAAATTACAACGTACTGAATTAAGAACATACACCTCGCTTGGGATTACTGTAGAAATAAGTAAAGATTGATTCAGTTCCGATAAAGGTTCATATGGTAGCTTCAGTTAAAAACGGCAAAGCAACGTTCTCCATTTGCAAAACTTAATACTCTACAAATACGTGGCGTAAACACTGAGACTGGCGTAGGTTTACACGTGGATGTCTCTCTTTCTTCCATGAAGACATGTGTATGGCTTTACGCCGCTTTTAGCAATATTCCAGCAAACATCACGGCGGGGGACACCGGAAATAAGCTTGAAACATTGTACCCATGTGGGGCATCGAACCCGAGTGGATGGGTGAGTGAGTTAAGTTTACTCAACTTTGAAAACTGCTTCCGTATTATCATTCACGACGTGTTATCATGATATGGGAGATAAGCGACCTTCACGTGTAGACATTTATTACTTTCGTGAAGCCAAACGTGATTCTGGTACTGAAAGACCAAGGGTTACGATCGGGAATATTTGAGATTCCTGCCACCGCTAAGGGAGACAACTTCCGTGAATGGGTTATTCACTTCTAATGACCACGATGATGATGATGATGATGATGATGATGGTGGTATATGATCATTATAAAATGACCGACTCAGAAGAAGAAAACCCCATCAACACAGCTGCCAGTTATGATATACAACCGTCGGGGAGAAGTGAGTGAGTTTAGTTTTACGCCGCACTCAGCAATATTCCAGCTATACGGCGGCAGTCTGTATATAATCGAGTCTGGACCAAACATTCCAGCAATTAGGATCCATTGTATACAAATATCAGAAAAGAATACATAAAGAAATATTTCTACTTGAGCCCCCGAATAGACAAATTCTATACCTCCGTGGCATCCCAAAATCAAACAGCTACAAAATACCTTGCAATGTATATATACTATGCCATAAATATGACATCCTCTGCATTACAGATGTGACTGACTGAGACTGACTGACTGACTGACTGACTGACTGACTGATACAATGACATGTGTCAACCAAGTCAGCGAGTCTGACCACCCGATCCCCATTACACACTCTCGAAATCTGAATTTGCCCTCCCAACATTTAATGTTATTATGTAAGCATATTTTTTCCGGCTACCTGATTGGTCTAGAGGCGGTCACGTGACCGTCGACAGAAAAGCATATTGACTCCAACCCAGGTCCGACCAAAAGTCATACTGACTTGAGTTACTAAAAATAGATTTTGACGTCAAGCTATGACGTCATTCTATTGTTTCCATGTGACAATATTGTTGACATAGCGTTACTGGTTTGCAGCGAAAATAAAATTACTTTTCTTGACTTAATGGACATGTTTTGGTTTTTAGAAGCTTTTTTCGGTAATTACATAAAAAAACATTTATGGACTGCTGACCTCGGTCAATACTTGTTTTTATGCAATATTCCTTTTCGCGGGTACATAAAAATAGGTCATCACCAGTCTATAATTCTATTATTATCAAAACGTACCGATAGTTGGTACATCCCTGGAAACCTGAGGATGAAAACACAACACGGATGCCGTTATCAAACAAATCGCGATGAAATGCATATTTCTGGTTTGTTATATTTTGTAACACAGATGAATACTTTCTTTTGTCCGGTAGTGTATCGGAGAATTTAGAAAGTGAAAGCGTTTTTCATTTCAGAAAAATTATATCTGGAACCAAATAATAATTTTGTTGTGGCCTTTGTTGTTTATATAAAGTAAATATTACTTTGTTTACTCAAAATGTCACTTACGTATGAATATTTTGATGTCTGAAGTAGTTGCTAGATATGTAAGATTGCATTTCCTGTCAATAAGTGTAATTACAGGTTGCAAAAAGGTCATCAAAGTGATGACGGGAAATGGTAACAGGAGGTGACGGAGCAATATGAATTCATATGGAGTGATTTGGCCCCGCCCAAGAAGATATCGCTACACAGACGCGTTCGTGGACGGAACTCCAACTCTCGCGAGAATATAACGTGTTTGTGTCTCTGTCATTACTGTAGACACAGTTACTTGAGAAACATGCCTGTATTATGAAAAAAACAACCCGATATCGCAACACTTCCGGAATTGACAAATTAAATCTATATTTAAGTTTCCTTTACGAGGTGAGTTATTGAGGTTTCCATGCACTACAGTTCATTACGTGACAATATTTTTTAGTGAGTGCGTTGGGTTTAACGCAGCTCTGACCAGTGTTCCAGTTATATTACGGCGTGTCTTCTTAAAATGGGAGCAAATCCCGAAGTGATGATCTCAGACGTTTACCACTTAGGTGAATGCCACGAGCGGTGGTACTGACAAAAACTCCTAGAAACATACTTTGTAGGTTTCTAGCGTGCAAACGAAATGAGAAGTTCTCGAGCCCGGACAAGATAAGCCAATGGTTGACATTGTGAGCATACATCTACGACATTGGTAAACGAGTACACGTATCAACCAAGTCAGTAAGACTGACCACCCCACCCGTATGCTGACCTGTTTGAAATGACAACCATGGTTATTAAACACACACACGCGCACACGCACACGCAGACACGCACGCATAAACACACACACACACACACACACTTTATTTCTCTTAGTTGTCTAGACTCTTTTGAATACCGTGCCGCGAAAATAGCCAGTACTACTTAGTACTTTCGCACTTACACATTGTAACTCTCAACAGAAAGTTTGTGAACATATAACAAGGTTTCCATTACGAGAATGAAACAGAGCACCAGGTTTTATGAAACTAAGGAATTCATGAAATGTTCTCGTTTTAAACAGGCACGAGCCCCAGTACTGTTCCTCGACCAATGTTTTACTGTGAAATGAACGTGCAAGTTGTTTAATTGCCAATAAGCTAGTCGAATCAGATGACGACACAATTTTATTTCTTTAAGATAAATAAGTGCATGCATTAATCCATACCAAGGACACTTCCATACACTTGGGTGCATGGCGTACATTACGTGCGTATCGTACATTACATCGCAAAATGACCCGGAAGTGCTATACCATACCGAGGTTGCTTGTCTCAGAACGCGTAATCTTAACTAATAGCCGAAATTGTCAACATTTTAAACTTAAAAGAAACTCCTAGTTTTTATCGTGATTAAATCTGACGGTCTGAAAACCTTTATGTCGCATACATGGAATGATACGCCGGTGATATCGTGGTTCGATGAGCAAATCATTTTTGAGAAAAAACAATCTTTATCTTTATCATGCATACAGCTGTTAACTTATTAGCTGGCGTTTCTTTTCTGCGGAAGTGTGAACTGTAAGCTCCTTTTCTGATCATGCTTGACAAATCTGTTGAACTTAAAAAATGATATGATCAGCCGTTTGTGATGCGTCAATCACAATGGGCGGAGATGTGTGAAGTTAACAATGGGAATGCATCATGCACGCACGTTATGCGCGTGCCGACGTCGATGCTGACGTCGTTCACAGTTGCACGCACCTGCCGTGCTGTCAGTCAAAATACCGAGAGCGAGATCATTCAAGTACAAGATTTTTTTTCAGGTTGTTTTCGTTTTGGGTGTCAAGTGAGTTTTGGGAAAGGTTATGAAGTACAATTATTTGATCAAAAATCCCACTGACGGACAGTTAATGTTTGATGAAATATGTGTGTATCGAAGCAACCGAAATATCAGAAAGAAATCTAAAACAATTCATCAGGGTTAGAATTGACCTCAGGAAACCAGAATTTTATGTTTCAACTGAGGCGGTCATGAATTACCCAATCATTTAAGACTTGAGTTGAAATCCATTTTTTGTTTTAATCTCTGGGTCTGTAAGGCAGATTAAGGTGGTAGGTTGAACGACAAATCAAGATGTAGCAGAGTCGTACCGAGGTTGGTACAGGTGTTGTTGCTGATGGCGTGTTTCTATCATTCACAAAACTTGCTTTTAGCAAGATTCCAGCAATATCACGGCCGGGAACACCAGAAATGGGCTTCACACATTGTACCCATGTGGGAAATCGAACCCGGGTCTGCGGTTTGACGAGCAAAAGGCTTTAACCACTAGGCTACCCCACCGCCCCTGTCATCCAGTATGAAACCCCATTCAACGCTCCAAAACCGACAGAAAGTACCCCTCACTTAAAATACGGACAACGATTGAGTGAATGAGTTGGGTTTAAAGCATAAAGTTATGTAACTCTGTAGTTCTATATGGCTCAGTAGGAATCTCCAAACCAAAACCTATTGAAATTACTCCTTATTTGAATTATCTACAATGAGTGAGTGAGTGAACTGGTGTATTAAAGAATTACACGTGTCCAGTTATATCATGGGATGTGCCCAAAAGTGATGAATGTTTGGGACGTTTACCAATTTGGTGAAACCCAGGAGCTCCGGCATGATGTTGACAAACCTTGGCAGAATCGGGATTCGAACCAACACTATTAGCTTCCTGGCTTATCCAAGGGAAGCAACTCCCAATGTATTTCCCACACTTAGTACCTAACGCTATTACACGCAGTCTTAAACGTGTTATGTTGACACATGTCAATGATGCGTAGATCGATGCCCATGCTGTTGATCACTGGATTGTCTGACCCAGACTCGATTATTTACAAACCGTAGCCATATAACTGGAATATTGCCGAGTGCGGCGTAAAACTAAACCCACTCACTCACTCATTCACTCAGAAAGCGTCAAAGATTTGGAAACTTGCTTAGGATCTGAACAGACCTTTTACTGTTAGTTTCTGGCACAAGGGACGCAACTCTGCACTGCTGGGTATCACTCACTCACTCACCTTTTCTGTAACAAATTTATGAATCTTACACGTGTTGTCGATTTCAGATTGTGGGAAATGGCGGCTAATCAGTGCAAACTGATTAACTGGAAATGAAAGGAGTTCATCCGACATGCCGAAACTTTGTCCCTTATCAATGTAAAACGTTAATATTTCACTTACGTGTGTATTAATCAGAATTTATTTATGGGCAAGTTATGTGGTGAGTTCATACAGATTTAAGGCCAATTTCACCTGTTCATATCGGCAGATGGCACAATCCGACTGACGACTGTATATCAATGTTATAAGTCGTACGCCATCAGTACCTCGATCTGTACAAAGCTGAAGATGGAATCGTGAGCATGGTACACACTCGTTGAGATAAGTACACACCCAATGTGTACAAACACATCTATCTCTTAACTGTTTTATCATTGGCATGCACTTAACATGTGTTTTTGGAGTAGAAATCAAAATCTCATTCGAAAAGCACATAGCCGTCTTTTCGACTGAGTTCGAGTTAACGGGAGATAAGATTCGGGCAAACTGGTGGTGATAGTTTATTATTTTTTGTTGTTGTGGGTTTGTTACGCCGAGTCAGCAAAATTCTAGCTATATGGCGGCTGTCTGTAAAATAATACTCTTGATCAGTCAATCCAGTGACTGACATCATGAGCATCGATCTACGCAGTCAGAATACGATGACAGGCATCAACCGCATCAGCGAGTCTGAGCACCAAATGGCGTCAGTCGCTTCGTCGGACATTCATATTCGCCCATACTGAAAGTAACGTCATTCATTCTGGTTTATCTTACCTGACACATAAATTACGTTTTCTGATTGGCTGAACGCTCTATGTATCCCGCTTACGAGCGAGTAACATTTTCTCGTTGGGAATGCCGAGCTGTGGGAATTCATTTGGTACTTCGTGTTCGTAATTCTTTACCTCGAATAATTGAGTCACGAATGATGAACGGAAACGACCGATGTTTTGCGAATGCAAATCGATGAAAGGGAGATAACTCTGAATTTGTTTTTCTTGTCTGTCGTTGTCGGTATTGGTTAATTGTTTAACTCTGGTACTCCTTATTATGATCCGATACCCGTGCTTCAAACAGTTCAGAATTAACATTGTGGTGCTCGGTAAGATAAATACATAGTTCACTGGTCCTTCGGTGTGCATCAACTCAAGTCCCCCTCGTGACCAGTGAACAACTTACAATAACCATATCAGAAAGGAAAATTAATCTTAGAGTATGGCCCTTCGAAAAATGTGGAAATCATACTTACCATGACAGTTTCGAAAAGTGTAACCATCGACGAAAAAAAGTCTCACCTTTTCTCAGGTCAATGTGAACCGTTGTTCGCTGAGTGGTATGAATTCATTGTAACTTTAAAAAATAATATACCGAAAATTACCATGCTGCCAGTCTTTTATTGTGTTTTGAATCAAGTTCCCCCCGAGATCATTTTCATTCCTAAGCGGTTCCATATGTGACATACTTTATTTTTCAAAACAATGTAGTTTAAAACTGAATTGGATGTTTTCCGTACAACTGTTTCCAATTACCAGAATAACGAGACCGCAGATGATGTGTGCAAACGGAGCTAACATCAACAAGCGCTAGCTGTGTTTTAAAAACAAAGTCCGGGCCCAAACAAAACATGTGACACAGTAAGCAAAGGGAGACAACTATTGTTGCGAATTGAACCAAACATAGACTAGTTTTTCTCCTTGGAAATTGACAATCCGTTGTTTGGGCGTAAAGAATTATATCATGTTATAAACCACAGACAAACTGTAGCGAAATAGGGTTGCGCAACAGGGAGAAAAATTATGCGCGACGAAGCAATGGATATGGGAAGACGGGTATTTTCTCTCTGTTGCGCAACACTATTTTCGCTACAGTTTGCCTGTGTAAATATCTCTCTCAAATAAGGGCATGATATGTTTGATTTTCAATTGAAAATATCACTAGTCGAGGCAGGGGTAGTAGTTGAGCACTGAAGACATCAGATAATTAAAAATCGAAACCGAAGATGGCCTAACTGAGCTAGCGTTGGTTCCGGTCCTGTGGTATGCGCGTTTCCTCTCATCCCATCAACAAGTTACCTTTATGTTCACTTTGTTCGAAAGTCAAAAATATTTCGATATGGAAGATACTGAGTGAGTGAGTTTTAGTTTTGTGCAGAACAATATTCCCGCAATATCACGGCGGAGGAGACCAGAAATGGCCTCATGTGGGGAATTGAACAAGGGTCTTCGGCGTGACGAGCGAACGCTTGAACCACTATGCTACCCACCCGCCCACCTTGGGAACAAACACTGAGGCAGACTATGTGTGAAATAGTCGGAAGAGGCGACTAACGGAACCGGGTGGTCAGGCTCGCTGACTTGGTTGACACATGTCATCGTATCTCAGTTGTGTTATAGTGACTAATTCAGGACAGCCATCGTCCAAATATTTAAAAAGTCCAAAACTATGTA
>VKKT01000114.1:7538-19269 GCA_008038995.1 Haliotis laevigata
CTGACCACCCGATCCCGTTAGTCGCCTCTTACGACAAGCATAGTCGCCTTGTACGGCAAGCACACGGGTTGCTGAAGACCTATTCTACCCGGATCTTCACGGGTCGAGTGAACACTTTAACCACTAGGCTAGCCCACTGCCCCTACCTCAGACACTGCTGGAGGTGATCCTTTACCAGCAACAAAAGAATGTATCTCCTTGTTAAAATCCCACTGTCTATGTGTATATCCCCTATATTGCCCGTTTATTCATGTCATATTTTTGTTATACATATATTATCTTACCACACTGTAAATGTCCCTTCTGCTGTCTGAATGTATGTGCCACCCAATTGTAATTCTTGTCAAAATCTAATCAAGTAGAATATAGATTAGACAACTGAGATAATGTAATCCCTTGAAGAGCGGGCACATCTTCTGGCAGGGTGCCTGGTCCCTTCATCATAGTCTTAACGAGACTTCTTCAGACAACTCATAAACCAGAAACTTCATCTTCCTGGCAATTCAAGTGGAACTCAACTATTTACTCAACATACCTTGATCTTCAGGTTTTATTTTCAACTCATCCATATGAATCCAGAAGTGAAAACTACGCCTGCAACCCACACAAGTAGTGCCCTTTACCCTTCCATTGTTCTCTTTCAAGCAAAGCACTCCTGCAGGCAACTCCTTGACCAAACTGAGCCTGAAGCAAGTCTACAACAAACTACCACGCTGCTCTGAAGAGCGGAACCTAGACTTGCATATGTCTCTGTGGCAAAGTTAATAGTCAATTTAACCATACAAACAAGTTTCACAAATAATTTTCGAATTTTAGTGCTTGTTGTTTTACAAATTTTCTCCTATAAAAGACTATACTGTACCTCTTATCATCATATTGTAAGGACAGAAGACAGTACACTTATTAATCAGTAGCGACTTTAGCAAGGCTAGAAGAACCAAGCCTCCTGGCCGTCCATCAGGCCATGGCTGCTGACTGGAAGGGATGACCTCAGGTCAATGAGCCTTTGTTGTGGACGAGGAACTCTCCAGTTCATCCAATTTAAACTGGCGACTCACATGCCACCGCCCAGGAGATGCCACCATTACTGTCTGATTGGATTATTGTTACTTCTCCAAGGTGCAGACCCTGTGCTGTTAAGTTAACTTGAAATGAAACATAATTAATTTATGCTCAGGATGCATTACAGATGTGTGTACTGGCTGCTGGGATCCGAGACACCTCAACGCCATATAATCAAACGTGTGTCTTTACACTGCATTACAAATATACTTGATGCTTCACCAGAACACTAGGCGGAATATACCACTGTTCCAAACAGAACAAACTCTTATTGATAATCCAATTTGGGACCTCATTTTAATGATCTCTACATAAAAAAGCAACTCCAGATAACATTGTAGCTTTATTTTGCACACTGCAATTTTAGCCTTTTCACAATCACAGACACATACACCAAAATTATCTTCTGATATACAATGTCAAGTGCACAGATCGTTGTGCAACTATACCTACTCTACATGGATCCACCACAGTTACACTAATTAGGACAGTATTTTTATTATCGTTATCATAATGTATAACATCATATTTTATTTAATTTTATTTATGTCTGAACTGTTTCTACCCACTGCCAAGTGAATGCATATGTACATCAGAAGTCAGTATCTCCAAATGATCAGTGCTGGACTCAACAAACGACTGGTTGACTGTACTTCAGTACAAACCCACGTGATTCATCATAAGAAAGAAAGCTGTGAAGATCCGTGTTAGAATTGGTCTTCAGCAACCCATGCTTGTTTTAAGAGGTGACCAACAGGATCAGGTGGTCAGGCTTGCTGACTTGGTTGACACATGTCATAATATCCCAACTGCTTAGATTGATGCTCATTCTGTAGATCACAGGATTGTCTGGTCCAGATTGGATTATTTACAGCCATATAGCTGGAATATTGCCGAGTGCGGCGTTGAACAAACAAACAAACAATAAGACATATAACCATCCGAATCCCATTCTATTTCCTGTTTTGATGGGCACAGAGTTCTCGGAACTATTCTGTTGTGATTCATGAAGACGACACTATCTTTATCTAACCTTATTATCTTGAAAACCTTGTCATGAAAACATAATCTAAAACAATTACCTTCACAACTCCTTAAACAAGGGTTTGTCAACAATCCAAACCTTCAAAGCTCGCTTTAAATCCCAAAATGCAGAAATAAGACATGTATTACAAATATTACTACCAGCCATTGTCATGTTTACAAAATTGTGGCAATAAATAAATCTATTTCTGAAATACATACGCCAACATCAGCGTGAGGGATATTAAACTGATGCTTTTTATACATGAGTTATCTCCTTGTAGTTGTCCAAGGTTGACATCAACAGTGGATGTTCCAGACTTTATCTTCCTATTACATAATACACCACCTGACCCATGCTGTATAAACACGCCTCAATCCTCTGATATACGGCTACTGAGTCTAGCTCCATGCATATGTTTTCCTTATCAAATTTATACTTCATTTTTTGTTGCCTGCTTCCCCATGTTGCCTGTTTTATCATGGTCCACATTAAAGCCTTGAACAGCTCATTTCATTTCAAAATACATCACTGGGACGAACGCAAATGTGTAGGACTTCCTGCACTTTTGACAAAAGAATAGGTATTACAGAACCCTGGTAGTTAGTGCTCAGCAATATATCAACAAGCCATGAAACTCCTCGTAAGTTGTGAGCATTTCATAACACAAACAGCACGATGACACCTGCCTAAGCTTTAGCAGGAGGCTGAGATCATAGAATGCACGTTAGTTCCAGCAGAAAAACTACAAAGGGAGGAACGCTGGTCCTTAGCTCCCTGAGGGTAACTCAAGCTCGGTCTTACAGTCCCTGAAGCAAGATGGGAAAACTAACGCCAGGTACTTCCGTCTGCCGGGCCAATAGAGGGCGCCACTGGTCCGTGAGGTTGCCACATGCACTACAAGAGACAATCGTAGATGAGGGCATGTGTAAAAGGCGTGTAGTCTGCATTGGTTTGGTATCTCAGACGTATTTACGTCTTGTCTCCGATATGTTTTTATTTGTGTGTGATACAGACCCATGTTATTTACTGGAGTTCAGAAGTATTCTCAGATGCTTCTGAACACTTGTTGTGTGATCAAGTTTCAAGTAAAAATGTTCCATGGATCGTTTTACTGTGTGAAAACACATCACATCTATAACAGCTGACTTCAAGCTTCTACAACTTCAGAGAACATTTGGTACTTACGTTAATATGGTTATTTCTTATATACTAACTTTCCTCAAAGTGATGGAAACTAAATAACAAATACATACTGTTTTCATACTAAACCTGGCCCACTGAATGCCTGACACACTTTATCCAACAATAAACCAAACATACTGCAGCCATACCAATAATGTGCCACCGCCCCCAGTTTCCGTTGATACAAATAGTTTTCCCCCACTATAGCATATATTTATCCCACCACTTCCAATACCAAACAAATACACTTCTGTGTGTGCGATCCATCGAGAAAATGTTCGCCACAAGTACATATTCAGGACGTATCCACACTTGCACACCGTCATCATCCATCCTTCCTGTTGATGGTGCCCAAGATTTCACACAATCACCATATTTGCACCGGAAACGTTTGGATGAACATGCTTCTGATCAGAAAAGCAAGATGAATTCTATGACAAAACCATCAGTTTTCAAAACCATCCCACACTTTAATCGAAGCCAGATGAAATAACTCCACCTTTTTGTCAGTATGAATGCAAGACTTTGATAAATAAATGCCAGAAAATGTCTTCACAATATTCATTCTGTTTATTCAAAAGATATCATGTTCATATTTATTTTTCCAACAGGGAAAAATGATCATCTCATACCGGCAGTTGATGACATCCAAACTGGTTTCTTCATCCATGCAATATTTCATCTGTTCCACATTACTATCTAAATTGGGAGTCCAGAAAACATGCTGGTCTACCAACAGGAGATAAATAACCTCGATCACCACAGCTGGAGTGTAGGATGTATGAAAAACCCTGACTGGAAATTACAGATTTTGTAATTCTGGTGTGGGGCAAAGACATATGTATGTACATGCAAATTAAGAACATATATTTATTTAAAGTTTAATTGAAAACGCATGTGAATATGAAGGATATTTCCGAGTGAGTGAGTGATGAAAAGAGCATCAAGTTCTTCTAAGGTTCTACCTATCATGCTTTTTTGCCACCATTGTTGTACTGGATAGAAAATAGTGTTTTCCATAACACTACCTATAGTAATTCCTAGGCACTACATGTCATGCTATGTTCGTTGTACTGGATGGGATTGATAATGCCCCAAAACTAAACCTTCACATTCAGTTCCAACCAATTTCAGGGGATGGTTTCTAGGTCATATCATGTCTTTGCACATTGGAAAATAATCCATAAAATAAATAAATAAAACGGGTCCAGCCTACAGCCGACAAACCTGCTTCAGCTTCAAGTAAGAGTAAGTATTCACCTTGTGACTCCAAACCTGGACACAAGGGCCTCAATTATGTCATGGCCCAGAGGGCTGACTCCTGTCGTATCTACAAATGTTCCACGGATCCAGATAATCCCACCAGGATGAAGCTGCGATAGGTACAATTACACCCGCCACCTTCTCTCGGCCAATCTGGGGCCAATTGTTTGGCCAGATGCTTTCATCAGTGTTGCCAGTCAGCTCTCTGATAAAATTTGCTAAAACCTTCCTACCTATTAGGCTATTATACAATCAGGCCTACTCGCCAGCCCAACCAGGATGATAATTTCACTGTCTGATTTTGTAATTAGTACTTAATGTGGCCTGGAGAACCAAATCATTTCAGGAAGCCCACTTGACAAAATCGACTTCAAAGCTTGTTCTGGATCAACAGAAGGTTAACTTTCCTTGAGGTAATTTGGGGGAATGTTTCAAAAAGTTTTTAAACATAAAAGCAACATGCAACAGCTGACTGAAGTCGGGACTCATAAAGAAGATAAGAAAGGAGTATGTTTAAGCAGACGCAAACATTTGTTTATCACATTCCCTGGGGCAAGGAAGAGGATAATGTTTCTAATGATACTACTAACTTTACAAGTCTTTATCAAACAATAAATGCATGCGGGTATGGGGTTCTTATGACACTGTGTTGAGTGCTGAATATTTTGAAAAAATGATAATGTGAATTTCAGACTGTGCAGGGTCCAAGATTTGACCTGAAGATAATAACATCTTACAGAGCTCCAGAAGAGGATATTTATACCCAAGATAACTATAATAAACTGCTGTTTGATAAATGTCAATCATACTTTTAAAACATGTGCCAACTGCCTTTCAAACAAGACACCAGGAAATACAAAAATTACCACATTAAAATTATCATAAGCTGTTTCAATATGTTTCATATGTTTTAAAAGTCTTTAAAAATTAAATTACTTTAATACAACATTCATTCTCTTAAACTTTCTCATATATGCAGGACTGCAAAGAAAGTCAAGAATCTTACAACTCGGAACTGCAAACTTCCATATCATTCAACCAATATGAACCACAAAGCAATTGTATATCACCAGATATCCCCCATCTGGATGCATTTCAGTCAATAACACGGCCCCATATTAGTGAGTGTGGGGTCTTAGCAGTACAAGAACAATATTGTGACAAGACAGTGAGTGCAAGTTTGTTCTATCTGTTGTGTACATGCAATAAATTGCCATAAACGAATTATGATAATCGGGTTTTAGCAGTTTATCAGCAAAACAGTTTTGTTCTAGCTGAAGCACATCTGCAGTAATGTGGTCACAACTGAGAGAATAAATGGGGTGTTTTTGGTATAAACAACATAAAAATTACAACCCATCTGCTTTGATACAACTTTTTTGCTCAAGAAACAAGCAAAACCCAGCACAGCTTCTTCTGAGGCAAGTGATGGCAAAGAACCAGTTGTTGGGAGACATTGTGCCGCAGTTATGACATACTTATGACAAAGCAGGTGAGTTGTGGAGTAACTTGGTGTAAGTTCTCCGATAGTTCCGGAGAGGGTACCTGGTATAATGGCTGATCTGATGGTGATCTCAGTGGGGCACCAGGAAGGGGCCTACACTGATCACCTCAGACAGGTAGGGTAACGCTGATAAACCCACGGTTTCTTTGTGTTGAAGTCTGTGGGGAATGCAAGAAGATTCCTCACACAAGCACTTCTTATTTACACATAGCATAGTTCTTGCGACAAGACATACAGATATCAGCCCTTGCTGCCTGAGAGATAGACAGAGCCCATTACACTGTTTTAGTTGTCGTAAACAAAGGGCTAGCAGACATTCCTCTAATAATTTTCTGTGATGTTGTAATGTCAGTGAGAGTATTTCAGTCATATATCACATTTTGTGTATAGAGGCCGAAATGACGAAGGAGGGGCGGCGCTCTTAGTGGTGTAGTGAGACTGGGATCAGTGCACAAAGTGATGCAAATCATGGAGTGAGTGAGTTAAGTTTTACGCCGCTTTAGCAATATTACAGCAATATCAATGGCAGGGGACACCAGAAATGGGCTTCACATATTGTACCCATGTGGGGAATTGAACCCGGGTCTTCGGCATGCCAAGCAAGTGCCTTAACCACATGACTATTCCACCGCCCGCACATCATGGAAGTGTTTACCACCTTGAACAAACTCAAAACAGAACAAAACAAGGACTTCAACCATGATCAGCAGATCCTGGCAGATGGAAATACTGCATCTTATACCACCGTACCCGTGAAGGTCGGTGTTAGAATGATCCTTCAGTAACCCATGCTTGTCGTAACAGGCAACTAACGGGATCGAGTGGTCAGGCTTGCTGGCTTGGTTGACACATGTCATCGGTTCCCAATTGCGCAGATCGATACTCANGCTGTTGATCACTGGATTGTCTGGTCCAGACTGGATTATTTTCAGACTGTCGCCACATAGCTGGAATATTGATGAGTGCGGCATAAAACTAAACTCACTCACTCACTCACTTATACCACTAAGCCACCATTACCTTAAGATACCACACCTGCAGACCTATTAGCCAGCAAATCAAAGATTGACAAAACGTGAGAAATTAGATTCAAGGCAGGTTTCTGGTAAATAAGATAACTGTAACATTTATTATCTTCAGCCTTCTTCCAGATTCAACACAGCATATCTGGTCCCTGCCTAATGAAGTCACAAGGCCCCTTGGGGGTTTCCTTCAGTATTCCAGTGTAAGATCCCTTAAGTCATTCTACCTACACACCTGCATCGTACAGGGCAGTGATCCCGCGACGTTATCTTTAGTTCCAAACATATATGGATGTTACATAAACATTATGAAATGGAACAAGCTGAATTTAGCGCAGTGTCTATCTCTGTAGTCTACACACCAAGACAGCAAGGCATAACAAAAGTTCAAGAACTAAATGGACAACATCTTATAAAAAAACATATCACACTTAGAAGTAAAATAAATTGGACAGCCCAAGTCCTTAAAGTAAACTGAAGGAAGCGAGGGATTTTTTAAAACGACAAACAGTAGACATGCATGTACACAAGGTAAACCCAGGTGAGACGATCACCTGGTCTGATTACCTGAGTTAGCATCAACACTGGTTACCGTTATCTGCCACTGAAGTGGCTGACAGACTCGGCCCATGTTTTCTTCATGGTAAAATTGACTCAAAGCGAAAATAGTCAGGCTTGAGATGAGTATCTCTCCGACATAAACACCCTCCCTGCTAATTCTGGTGCTACAGACTTAATACACTGCTTTGAAGACTCCGAAGGGTATGTTTGGACAAAGGCAATGGATGGAGATCAGGAACCATTGCTTCATTCATCTATCAGACGTCAACTCTAATTTACAACAGAAATTAAACTTGAAAGGAAGAAGGTATAAAACAGTAAACAAGATCTATTAGACCACTTACTCCTTGTACATTGATGCATAGTGCCTTGGTGACCTACAGCCAGTGCCATCAGCTTCAATGTTGCCAAAAGGCTTCAGAAAAAGAGGCTTGTCCTAATCATAAACTTTGATTGGAGCCAGATATAAAAGTATTTTTATTCAACATTAAAATGCAACATCTACCAAATTATGTAGATTCATATCTTTCAAAGTAGAGATGACAGTTGAATTAGTGGTTCTGTCTCTGAAACAAAGTGAGAACTGCACTCAATTTTGCAGGTGAAAAAAGCCTTGCATGCTGCTTATGCCGCACTCAGCACTATTCAAGGTATATGGAGGTATACATGACATGATATCAAGTAGTCTTAACAGCCTTTTGTGTGTGTGTGTGTGTGTGTGTGTGTGTGTGTGTCTGTACCTGCATGCTCCACAATGTCCAAACAACATCATATGCTTAAATAACAAGACAATGCTGTAAACACAGCATAACACTGATACACAATCAAGCTGTAAAAATACTGTTATACAATGACATCACAGTGCCATTGATATACAGTTTAACAATACCATTCAAAAATAGTATGGACTCCTATATTTAGTATAACAATGCCATATATATACAGTATAACAATGCAGTTCAATAAACCATAGCAGGAAAGAGGATGATATAACATACACCTTCAACCAATACAATGGTACTGCTACACACAGCACAATGACAAACACAACAATGTATAACACTGCTGTACCAATATATCCCATAACAACCAGATACAAAAGATGAAGTCAACTGGACACGAATGTCATCATGCTCACTGAACCAACACATACACACCAAGTGTGTGCAATAACATTCCACAAATTAGGACACCTTGCTTTTCCAACATACCCTTCGTTAAGTCTCTGTGTTTTTTACACGGTAATTATCTTAATGAGACCTCGTAAAGTGTATACACACACAACCGTGAGCGCTGCATCAAATTGTTCCTGATGTCAGCATAATGAGCTCCCAAGAAAACCTGCAACCGGTTTGTCATTTAGTTCCTGAGCTGTTTTCTCTGCTCATCTTATCAAAGAAATACAGTGTTATTTGATCTCCACCCATGTCTGTTTGATGTGCACGGGGTCTATTACTGCAACAAGGCCTTCTGTCAACAATGAGTTGACAAACATCAGAACATTCCAAGAGTCTCTGGATATTTTTTCCAACATCATGCTAAAAAAAACGCCTCGGATTTTTCCAAATCATTTTTCAAATCGACTGCAATGAACATCGAAGGATTTCAATTACAAATATTGTAATGCTGGAATGCTCAGCAAGTGAAGTGGTGCATTTCACTTAACATGAATTAACCCTGGGAGCCATCATGGTGAAGCTACTCGAATTTCACTTAAGAAAAATGTAGGTTTTTTAACTTAAAAATGCCTCCAATAAAACTGTCGCATGATTTATGGAACAACAGAAGTAACTTCAAGAACATCGGATCCTATTTTTACTTTGGAAATTGTTTAGTTTTTTATAGAAAACGTAACCATATTACATGGTAATTTGTGCTCCACTGTTAATCGAAGTTAACATAATGTCTTAAAGAAAAACTTTTCGAGCATATAAAAGTCATGCAGACCATATCCTCATGTCCTTCTCTTGTAAAAAAATTCCTCTCACAAAAAAATCTTAACACCTTCTTCTGGTCATCAGTCATCTAACAGGAAATAAGAACAGAGGAAAAACAAGAAAGGTGTCGGAAGCCATTTTGTTCCCAGAAACATGAATATATTTCCTACAACACTCAAATCTGCTTCATTATAAACAATAATGAGTTGCTGATACAGCAAAACTAATCTATTCATTAAACCAGAAGGAAGTGAAATACGAGAGATCAAATATGATTCCAAGAAATCGCTTCTATATTCTATTAGCTTGACAACATTCATTTATAACTTCCATTTCGGAGAATGAAAGGCATCAAATACACAGGAACATAAAGAGAGAGAATGGATACTCATCACAGAGACCACAAGACTGTGTCATCCTACTTTTAAAGGTTACCTTTCATTTCCAGTCAAACCTAATGAGCAGGAATGTTTGGTTTGCCGTTTAACGCCCCTTTCAGCAATATTCCAGCTATATGGTGGCAGTCTGTAAATAATCAAGTCTGGAAAAGACAATCGAGTGATCAACAGCATGGGCATCAATCTACGCAATTGGGATGCGATGATGTGTATCAACCAAGTCAGAGAGCCTGACCACCGGATCCCGTTAGTCGCCTCTTACGACAAGCTAGGGTTGCTGAAGATCAATTCTAACCCGGATCTTCATGGGTCGTAGAGCAAGAAAGGTCTGAGTCAGTGAGTGAATTGGGTTTGACACTTCTTTGAATCAGTTATACAGTGATACTCGTTCCTCAAGAAGTGAGTGGCAACCCAATTCTTGCATTTACTGCAGCTGCTCTACCATTCCATCTTTAACTTTTGTTGAGTAGTATATGAATTGGTTTACTGTGTAAGGAAAGCTTAAAGCTAGTCAGGAGGTAGATGTTCACCATTTTGGTGAAAACCGGGCAGTTGGTTATTGGTGTTTGAAATGTAAAAGAGCCAAGGGAAGTTGAAGTTTGCTCCATTGTCATTTTAATTCAATAACCACTTACTGAAGTCCACCTTTCAACATTAGGCTATGAAAAGGATCCCTTACTTCTCAGGCTTAATCTTGAACATGGTGATGATGTTGAAAGATCCGGAATCTTACTCAGGGAAAATCAGGGATTCAAACACACAATCAGCAGATCCTGCTTCAACTAAATGTATCCCTTCAACAAAGACTAGGCCCCATTTGCCAGAAATGTTATTCCACATCTTCTTGAATGTTTGAAATGTCTCTTATGGCTTTTGCTTTCATTGTACTTATACCTAAAATATATAAAAAATAAATTAGTCATTGGTTTTATGTTCGGTTTCAATTAATGATTTTGCCATTTTCATGACACCTAGCCCCCGAAGGACTGGCCAAACATCTTGTTTCATCCCTCCACAACTTCCATACGAAGTAGGGCAACTTCACAATACATACTTTTCAAATACAAAACTCCCCAAACGCCTCTGAAGTCAAGCCCGTGCAAAACACTAACGTTCTATTCATTTTACCTTAACCTTTGACAATTCAAGCCTTACACATGAGTGTTAAGAAGGTTTTATTGAAAGTAATTTTCAAGAGCATCATTTCGCATGAATCCCCTCCAGAAATGGTACAGTCCCCTGATCATCATTAGACAATATGTATGGTAGGTATTGATCGTAAGTGTGCCATCCACCACTGACCCCATGTCTGTGATAGCCACGCCAGGGAGCACCTGGGGGACATGCTGTAATCAGGGAGGTATGTACTGGGTCTATATACCAGCTTTCATCACAGGCAATCCAGCAGTGAAACTACAGTACTGAGGTTCCATATGATGATCTTAGCACGGCTGAAGTTGTGGCAGTCATAGCTGATCGTTTTGATGAAGAGAGCCCAGGGCCCTGTTTCTAGTGTATATGATGTCCATGGCAGGGAATGACAACTCTAGTGTACGCAATGGAACTGCATTTGGCATAAAAGGCAAAAGAGATGAGAAGATTATGTGAATTTACCATGGAAAATCAGTGATGACACCAGGTGTTCACAATATAGGTAAGCATTAGGGCTGTAACGATGCATTGTACTTCAGTCAGTCATAGCACTACCAACGTAACGCCTACGCTTTTACACTGACTTAAGACAGTTGTAGCACTACCAACGTACACCTATGCTT
>VKKT01000114.1:25827-42468 GCA_008038995.1 Haliotis laevigata
ACAAGGACCTGAGTAAGGTATAGCCTCCACTGACCAAGTATGTTGATGTAAACCTAGTGAGTGTATTGAAGCTTAGTGGGTTTGGTTTAACAGTATTGGTAAATTTTGAAGTGAATTTCAGAATAAAGCTTCAAATGTTACCTCAGACATATTTAGTTTGATGGGTGTTATGTTATCATTTCATTTCATGTAATCTTGATAGGTAATTACTGACACAGCATTAACACGTAACCCACCCTCAATAATCATCAAACAAATTAGCAAGGAAAAAGTAAGAGCAATGTTTCCCAAAACAATTTTTCAACCTGAATTGGTAACGATTCAAAATCCCATTTCTGCTTTAACAAATATTTTCACAAGTGAATTCTTCATCACAGGCTCATGAAAACTAAGGAAATTAGTCCAATCAGTGGAACTGGTGCACACTGCCATTGTCACGGAAACCTGGACTGTTCCAGGAATATTCTCTGATGGTGTTTTTTGCCCTGCTTACACAACCTACCCTACAACACACACAAACCATCTGTTCAGCATCAACATACAGCTTAGGCCTCATCTCCCAGAAGTGGCGGAGCAGTCAGCAGGTTGGGGCATCAGGTTTTTGTCACAGCCAATGCTGCTGCTGTCGGTGTGCAAGCATTTTGCAGGTGACCTTTTCAACATCGTCTTCTGGGGGATTAGCATTCGTCAAAACAGAAGCAAGCCGCACCACCCTTTTGAGGTTGCAGAGATCGACAACAATACAGTCTGACAGATTCCTGCTTCTTGACAAAAAATGGCGGCATGCATTTGCTGTTAACACATTCAACACCGAGTTTCTGACCCGCTAAATGTCAGGATTTGCAGGAACAGTCATTTGTCTAATTCCTTACATAACAATTACATCAGAGGTATGTCTGGCAAGAAAAGCTTTGTACACGTTCAGCTTTGAAGAGATGTTTTGAGGGGTGTACAGTTCAAATCAGTTTGGTGTTCCTTTGATGTGTAGACATTTTACAGTCATTTCAAGATTCAAGTCCAGGTGAAAACATCATCACTTACCAAAAATGTCAAGGAATGAGAAAAGTTTCAAGCTACTTCTCGCTACATTCCAGCGAAATGACTACAAAAGTCACCAAAGACTTTCTTCACACATCTTTGTTAGGTGTTCAGCAATAACACAGTTTTATCTCTCCACACCCATTCATCAATTCCAAAATACAAAACGTTAAGCTTGGCTGAAAGAGGAAGTGAAATAACCCCTAGTATAGCCGTTCACATAAATTTGTCTATCTTTACATTTTCTCTTCACACCTCTACAATACTTCTAAGCAAACACAAGTAAAGAACTCTGACCAATATTCAGCTAAAAAGCATTTATAAACAAAACAACTAAACATCTAAAGTGTACGTAATTTCTACTGAGATCTGTCCAGACACCAAAATCCGTATCAACATGGAACACAAGGCATTGCAGGGAATAATTCAGTCTAGAAGGATAAGTGCTTCACAGACATATCAATTTTACAACATGCCCTGCCATTAGGATTAACCACCATTGGTCATTATTTATGTGGATATTGCTTCAGATGGCATATAACACCCCTGGAGCTTGTGGGAGATGACCAGACACAGCATCAGCCACACTCAGTTTATGGAGGAAAAAGGTTTATGGGGGAAATGCCGATGTCCATTACAATTAAGTTTTCTTGTGTATCAAACATTACAGTCTTTTTCCCATAAAACAGATCATCTCCATGCTGGGTTTCAGATAAGCTCAATCTCTCAGCCGCTGACCAATCATATTAAATATCAAAAATATGTTTCAAATTTGGGAACGAAAAAGCAGAATGCCCCAACAAAATAACAGAAAAGTAGAAAGTTCACTCCCAAACTCTCTATATGTCTTGGTCACCATCACTTAGATGAAGCGATCTTTCTACTGGGCACAGCATCTAATGGCACATATACCTCTGTAAGTACTTGGGTGTATCATTTATGATACAGTGAGCAAAGGTGATAAACCAAATTCCTCAGTGACACAGTTTGTAGAAGGTGAAAATCAAAGATATGGTGTTGAGAGATATAGAATCACACTCAGGGCAAGTCTGGGACGAGAACCCCAGATCAACCAATCTTTCCGGTAAGGGACATAACAATATGGACAACTTTATCTATACCAACTTCTTTAATTTAGTGAATGTGACGTTTCAATAAAGATGCTTGTACTGTTGTCAAGCAGGAATGTAACATGAAGAGGTTATATATATTTCATATGGACGGTATCAATAAAGTTTGTCCATATTGTACTTCCCAACTTCTAAAATGTTGGGTGGTGGGGTAGCCTGTGGTTAAAGTGTTCGCTCGTCACACCTAAGACTCGGGTTCGATTCCCCACATGGATACAATGTGTGAAGCCCATTTCTGACGTCCCCCGTCCCGAGTGATATTGCTGGAATATTGCTAAAAGCGGCGTAAAAATAAACTTACACACTCACTCTTAAATGTCACTCAATAAAGGGACAAAACTCCACACATCCCGCTACGGAACGGTAGACCACTGTTCTCCTCTCCCTCTAATTACTTGAAAACTCAGACACTGCACAGCAGCCAATGTGTGAAATTCCCTGCTCTTGTAACCATCCACTGTGCAATGCAGTTATCTCCCCCAAGAGTCCTGTCTACATCCATAGAGAGTCATGAAACATCGAAAAATACTTAAACTCATACACACATCTGAGGAATATATGACCCATGTGCACACCATTAAAACCAGACTGTGCAAGAGCACTGCCTCTGGGATTAGCAAATGCTGTTTTATGACATGAACTGACACAGACTTCAAGAACCTACATCTGTCAAACTCACTTCAGTAAACAAAGCTTCCATACATAACAGAAACAAGTATGTCCGAAGCTAAGATGAATATGTTGCCCATCCAACATGGTGCTCCTTTCCTGGGTGGGGATCTCGAGGTCACGTGCCTCCTCTGTTTTCTCTGATTAAATCAGCACCTGTGACAGCATGAAGCATTGTCATGTAACCATCTTTCTGCAGCCGGCAGTGCCATGAATGTATCACTAGCGCCATCTGTAGCTTACGTCAGAGTCGACTCGGTACTGATGGAATCAGACACACATGCAGCCAACATTGACAAGATTTCAGTATCTGTTCTTCTTACATTTCTGACACCAGCAGATAACACAACTCAAGCTTTGTTTGGTGCACGTGCAAGGCATTTTTTCACTTCTTTAAGGATTTCTTGTTTGTTTTTTCATTCACTCCTTTAAACAAGTGGATACAGTGATGGATTAGCTAAATATATTTTAAGTAAGAAATCTATTTTTAAAAGGAAAGCATGCACAACTTCAGAAACACAAATAATGACATCAACATTAAATCTGATCATTATCACCATAAATAGGAGTAAATAGTAGTTTTATATTTTCAAAGCATTTTCCATACTTAAACATGATTTTTGCTATCTATGTAGAACATCCTTTCAGGAATCTGATCACTTAATAATATCAATTATAAAAAATTCCCCCAATGGAATTCAACTTCACAATTCCATTACCCTTCCAATTAAATACATGAACAGTGTCCATCTCATGCCCACATTTCAGCTGCATTTCCTTTATAAAGACATCGCTCAAAAAGATATTGCTACCTAAAGATGGTAAAACATGTTACAGCCACCACTACAGACAGAGGAGGACTTAAAGATAACACAATAAATCTGCCTCACACCAAAGGCTGAGCGAGTATCAAAAGACAGATAATGGCACCTTTGTTATCTGGACGAGCTCATGAATTTATGGAAATGATGCTACCACCTCAACAACAGGAAGTAATCATGAGCTCTTGGGGCTGTATGGCATTTGGAAGACCAAAACACAAGAGTCCGTGTTCAGTCAACATCTGAATGACCTTCAAGAAACTTCTTGGTGTCGCCAGTGGACGACAATGGTCTCGTATATATTCCATTGCAGAGCAAATGCTCTTGCAGTCATGAGGTGAGTGAGTACAGACTGACTGAGTTTAGTTTTACGCGGCTTTTAACAATATTCCAGCAATATCACGGCGGGGTACACCAGGAATGGGCTTGACACATTGTGTCCATGTGGGGAATCGAACCCGGGTATTCAGCATGACGAGCCAACGCTTTAACCATTAGGTTACCCCACCGGCTCGAGGTGAGTGAGTTAGTGAGTGAATGTTGCCTAACCCTCCAGGAAACAGAAGTGAGGCCACATCACGATGTCCTGTAAATCTAGTTTGGACCAGAAAGACCAGTAAATGCTGCTTAACTTTACGGTCAGCAATCGTCAGTCTGGTCGTCTAGTCTGTCTCACAGTCCCTGAAAAGCATTCTTTACCCCTAAAGCCAAGCCCTTTTGGCAATGCTAAAGCCCTAAATGAAGCAAGTCTAGTAACTGACATCTCACTGGGGGACTTTCCAATTTTTTTACAAGGAATTGTTTGTTTCTACCAAAATTATATATATTCAGAGGCCAAGTGTTAATCTACACAATGTGGTGTAAATGATGATTGCACCAGGCAGAGCAGGGACAGAAAGCAGAGCAACAGTACCAATCACTGGGGTATACTGACATCCCATCATCCAACTGACCGAGCTTGACTTCGACTTCACTCAGCTCTAATGACAAGGAGGAGGTAATGAGGAGGACCAATCCTGACCCAAAATTTACATATGTTTTTGTCCAAAAATAAAAGTCACACAATCAGAAAATACATTCTTTAAGTTATTGAGTTAATTTAAAGACTAAGTACACAGCGGTCCACCCTGACCCCAAAATACACCCCTGTAAACCTTTATATGGACCCCATCAACTACCTATACACCGGGGCGGTGGGGTAGCCTAGTGGTTAAAGCGTTGGCTCGTCACGCCGAAGCCCCGGGTTCCATTCTCCACATGGGCACAATGTGTTAAACCCATTTCTGGTGTCCCCCGCTGTGATATTGCTGGAATATTGCTGAAAGCGGCGTAAAACTAAACTCAGTCAGTCAGTCAGACCTATACACCCACCCTGAATGATGTTCCTGGAACATGCCAATACCTGTAACATGTTATATTTGGGATTACACTTTCTTAGTCAAGTACAAATTCTAGTACTTTTGGGGGGTTGAGTCCCATCCGGGATTCGAACCCACACCCTCAGGGTGAGGCACCTAATCGCTAGCACACGAAAGAAAGTGTAATCCCAAATATAACATATGTTACATTTGTCCACTTTCTGTAATGGCATTGTATAATCATGCCAATACCTAGGATACAGACAAGGCCATAAATTCAGTCTATACTGCCTCCACTGCACCCCATCCAATCTCCTGAAATGCTGTGGTCAGTCCTCAATGGCACCACTGTCCAGTCGATCCATGTGATATTCATCAAGAATGTGTTGTATAAATCACAGTAAAACTGACCAGTAGATCTCCCTGATATCCATCAAGTGTGCTCTATGGATCAGAGGTAATCAAGATGTTTCCTCCCGCCACAAGAAAGCAGCACCTCCACAGAAGGAGATTTACACCCTGGTGTCAGTGAAGCTATATCTGATATATCATCCTAGTTGGGATATACAGGTTTAATTAGACACACTGGGTTCCAAGGGGATGCTTTTATTGTCCAAGGTGTGGGCAAGTTAATCAATGCAATGTCTTTGAAGTGATTGTTAGCTGTTCGGAGATATATGTACCTGTCGTAATTGGGAACTAGTTAGGATAAGAAAGGGTTGAATTAAACATTGTTTGATTTCCTACAGATTTCATGGACCCAACAAATCTTGATCTGACCAGGCTCCATCTCTCACACCAGTGACGGAGTCTACAGCATCCCAGACGAAGTACGCAAGTTTCCAGCTGTATCAAGCAATTTAATCCAAGTTGGGTGTGTGAAGCACCCAAATTTGATGTCATGAAGGAATTGATTAACACAATCAAGGTGTTGAGCCACAGCTAACTCTGAGTGAGATATGGTCTTCCAAGATTATCATCTAAACAAGGACTATACCTTTTTGAATTGCCCATTTTGCAACTAGTTTCCAACACCGAGTGAGATATGGACTTCCAAGGTCGTCATCTAACCAAGAACTATACCTATTTGAATTGCCCATTTTGACCACTGTTTTCAGCACTGTGCTGGTGACCTGTTCACTACTTGAATAACATTCAGGCCACAGTGATGGCAGTTTAAACAAACAGATATTTAGGACAGAAACTGAAACCTCCAAGTGACATTATTTTATGTTTGCAAAATCAATGTGATGCCGTGACAACTTGCCTTCGTATCACAACGTAATCATCCAGGAGAAATGTGGTCCACTACCTTGCCAACAGAAGGAGAATTTACAACTACCAAAAAATTGTATCATAAAACATGGACAACTGCATGTTGATTTTATCAGATATGGTTGCTACAGCTGACTACTTTCCCTGGCGTGCCATAAATTAAGTCACAACATGGAACAGCTCTTTGCTAATGATCATTTGCAGTTGAATTATTCTTTTCTAAAAAATACTACTTAAACATCCATGTTTGAGTAAAATTTATGATTCCTAACAGTGTATGATTCCGTTTTCAAAAGTCACTTGGCAGGAAGGCTGGCCAACAACAGAATGTTACTGTCCCACATCATAGTTTAAGTCTTCAAAATGCTAAAATTGCTCTGACCATTTAGCTCAACAATAGTGACCCTGATTGGATACTTGCAACATTTTAATCCAATCAACATTCACATAGCATTCAGTTGGATCGATACTGTGGTTCATTTTACATTATGACATGTAGCATGAACCTATTTTCAAAGCTTTCTTCATATAACCAAATGGAAACAAAATGTCAGACTTTTGTCATATTAATGGTTTGTGGCAATAAACTGGACTTGCTTGTGAATTTCAAACAGACAGCCAATCTGGCTTTATAGAACTTTTACCACTTAAATCATAACCCTTTATCATCTTGTTTATGGCAAACTGGGTATTTCAAATGTAGCAGTTTGGAGTTGTGAGTAAGTGAGCATGGTTTTATGTCGCTTTTAGCAATATTCAAGCAATATCACTGCGGGGACACCAGAAATCGGCTTCACACATGTGGGGAATCGAACCAGGATCTTAAGCATGACCTACGGAGTGAGTGAGTGAGTTTGGTTTTACGCCGCTTTTAGCAATATTCCAGCAATTTAACAGCGTGGGACACCAGAAATGAGCTTCACACGATGTACCCATGTGGGGATTCGAACCCGGGTCTTTGGCATGACGAGCCAACGCTTTAACCACTAGGCTACCCCACRYCCCCGTGACCAACTGAAGTTTAGGAGTAGAGAGACAACGACATGACAAGGGAATGCTTAACCATGAGACTATCATATTCTCTAACAAGATCTGACAATAGCAACCTGGTCACAGTCCGGTTAGTCTGTCATACAGACACTGAAAAAACATATCCAAGAAAGCCCATGCAAGTCTAGAATATGTGGCAAGTTGAGATTCTGGGCCTGTTTTCATTACATTTTATGATCATAATTTAGGAACTGTTTTTTTTTCTGTAAAATATGTTCATTTCAGAGGCTAGGTGTTGCTCTAAGTCAATTCAAAGATGTTAATTAGCATATACCAGTGAACCATCAAACCTTTTTCTTGTCTAATTAGTAATAAACTGTTTAAGTAGATATTTAGAAACATAAAATCCCGCAGAAAATCAGCTACAAAGACACAACAAAAAAGAACCAAAATATAGTTACAATCTGTCCATGTTAATGAACCATATTCCGATTCTTCGTTATGAAATATTTATCCCCACTTAATAATCCAGCCAAGGTATTGTATGAAAAAATGGTTTTGGAAATATCCAATAAAAATGGGTATTTATTTTGAGCTGAAGCACACCAAATTGAGCAGTAAAGCATTTCAAGGGTTTGTTTGATGTTGAAAGACGAGACTGACGCATGTTAATGATTTATCATTAGGCTTCATTTCCAGGTGTTTGCAGAAAGTACTAAACCATGGCATTAAACTGTACAGGCAATGGAGCAGCTAAACACCATTATTATGTGTTCAGGCCAATGGGAAGACGCAAACCCACTGGACGACTCAGATGAAGACGTGTAAGGTTTCCAGCAACAAAGAAACTTGCCTTTCAGACTATTTGCCTGACAACTACTTTTGGTTGAATGATATTTAGCTCCCTGGGTGATCAGATCCTGTGCAAACTCTGACAAAAATAGAATTATATTTGAATGTAGGTCATGTTTCAGTTGTATTTTTATCATTCTTACAATCGAATTGAAAATCAGGATATTTTGTTGTGTGTGTCTGTGAATAACTGAATAACTTTGGAGGGAGGATAGCGTTTTAAGCTATGAAAAATAACACTGACTATGAGTGGAGGTCAGTGACATTGAGAACAGCTTTGTTGGAATGCAGGGAACAAGTAAAGTATCAACATATGCAATGTAATTTACAGAAAGCCTACTACAGCATTGATCAGGAGGTTTTAGGGGGTGTCCAAGTACAGGGTTTATTCTTACCCAAAGAATTTACATAATTGTGACATCTTAGACATATCTACAAACTTGAATATTCTGCTGTTAGGATTTAATAAAAGACAGAATCTACATATGTAGTGTATTGAATAAGGAAGCAAACATTTGTCTGAATACTAAAATCAGACTTAGTTAAACACATGAATAAAAACGATCTTGTAAAAAAAATTTCAAGTGTTTGGCATCACTAACTGATGGTTCTTTAAGTTTTGACACTTTTTCCAAGTTTATAAAAATTTCAACAAAAAAATCCATAAAATGATCAATTCGTGTTGCACAAAATCCCCTTGTGATGAAATAAAGCCAACTAAGTGATGAACAATACCCTCCTATCTAGCCACGCAACTGTATCAATACAAGCTTAATTCCAGTTTCTTCCATTCATACATATTTCATCTCCTCCATTACGTCATGTGCTATCATCCACACAACTCCAATAAACTCACTTCACCACATTTTCAAACCATTTCCCTTCCATAATGCATGAATTGGCCAATGACATATAGTACTAAAACCCAGAGCTTCTAAAGCCAGCTGTGATGCAAAACCTGATGATAAGTACGTTTTGGGATACCTCAACAAGACTGCCTGAAAACTCA
Organism: Haliotis laevigata; assembly: GCA_008038995.1. Taxonomy (NCBI): domain Eukaryota; kingdom Metazoa; phylum Mollusca; class Gastropoda; order Lepetellida; family Haliotidae; genus Haliotis; species Haliotis laevigata. The sequence goes on from VKKT01000114.1 coordinate 34,970, forward strand.
GGTAAAACCAGACTTGGCAGCCATATTAAAGCTAACTAGCATGTATGTCCACCTGAACTCCTCCCGAGGGATGGGAGTTTGAACATTACATGCTGCTTGGTGATCAAATATTCATCATGATGAGTGGAAAGGGAATTAACTCCACACAAAACCACAACTGCCTCAATGCAACCCTCGTAATGTTTATGTGACCGAACTGCCACACAAACACAATTCATGGTTGTCTCTGCCCTTACTAATCTGGAGCATTACATCAGTCACTAGTGACATAGATTTTTGTTGTTGAATATCATGTTTCATATAGAGCGCCCTGATCTCTCATGGAGAAAATTGGATGGGAATTGGTTGGAATTTATGGGAGACTATTCAGCCTTAGTGGAATTGTTCGAATTGGAATTCAGAAGTGACACATACTTGCAATTCTTTTGATAGGCTGCCACATCAGGCTTAATTTGAAAGAACACTTCTCAAATGGACATCTGTATACATATTCTGGGGGGAGGCCATGAAACAACTAAATAGTCTGAGGAAGGTCTTAGATATTTTGCTGAAGGCAATGAAGAGTCAAAAACATTTCAATACAATTAATTTATTCTTTAGCATCTGGGACACAGACAAAGTCCAACTCAAGTCGAGAATAATTCGCACGTCTTTGTCTAGAAATTAAGCATTGTTACAGGCTCCGTTTGGTTTGGTTTTGCAGATACATATATTTCAAAAAATTTCAGACAACTGCATTTAATTTTAAATAAGGTAACTTTATTTCTGGCACGAAAAGCCAACAATTTAAAACCTGTGTCAAAGTTGTATTTTTCCGAAGCTATCAAAACATATAATGGTAAGTCTCTCATATCATGAAATACACGCTTTGCTGTTGGGCGAGTGAAATAGATTTAGCACCATAATGATGCATTTGTACAGCTTGGCATCTGTGTTATGAAACAGATTCAGCAAAACCTGGACAGATCAAGGACTTGAACCCAGGACCCATGGATCCTCAGCGATGCAGGACCTCGTACATACACAACTGACCCAACTGTGCCCCTCCACAATAGAGTGGAAAGTGGGTCTTTGCCTGAAGCAAGACAACCAATATGCCCAAAGTGGATGCACTGACATATTCCTTCAGTGCTCATTGAAATCAGTCAGTCGAGTGATGAGACTTGGGACCTCCTAGGTGGAAGCCATCCAAGTAAACACATTCACACTTTGAGGCTGTCCAACCCTATTTAGCCAAAATTTGCCCACAAGTACAGGGAACCAGCGTGTCCCTGTAGTCCACTAACAGCATCACGAGCCATTCTATCATTGTCTGAGATAGTCTCCTGCCTGTACTATACAGTCAAAACTGCTAATCCAGACAGTATGGTTACCATTCATCCAGATTAACAAATTTCTGATGAGCTGCAATATCCAATATCCAATACTCTGTAATGGTGGCTAATACTAGTCTTGACCTGATAATCCAGTGATTGATGTAATGAGCAATTATCCACACCAGTAGGGTACACTGACCCCCCATTGCAAATCCATGTGGTTTGTTTTTATTCCCAGAATTTTGTTTACATGTTTACAGACTTTACCTCAGTAGTACAGTACAGTACAGGTAGCTTCATAGTATGCAAGTAGAGTGTTTCCTTGATCACATTGCCAATCCATGAAGTTGCTTATTTAACTTGCATGGGTTGCCATGGACCAATTCTAGGCAGGCAACCCCTAGATTCTAGTTATGGGCATGGTATCCCATGGTGTTGGGAACACCAGAAATGGTAATATTAACACAAAGCTTGCTCAGATGAAGGTGGACTAAATGTTTCAACATGTTTGAAAATGTACATAATCCCAACATGAGCAATTCACATCGGTTTCAAGATTTTATCAAAGTGTCAAAACAATCAATAAAAGGATTCAGTAACAATCAGGTCACCAAAATTCTTTCCAAGGCATCAGGGGACATTCCAAAGCCATGATATTCCCTTTGATTGCCTATCTTACACTGAGATAAGAGTGTTCTTCATTACTGAGGCATGAGATACATATATTATTGAGATCTTCATCAACTGACCAACTAACAGTTCAGAAAGCAAATAGTAGTTCGGTGATTTGGACGCTTCTGGAACCTTGTGAACACCAATGATAGCGGGCATAATGTGTGATCTAAGTTTCCAAAATACATTTATCTGTTTTTAATGATATTCACTGTATTAAAAACAAACTATGTCTTCTGTAGCCGATGAGAACCTCACATATGCAGGGATAGAAATGAACAGAAAGTGAAGTTCCCCGATAATGATAACTTACACCCCGTGGAATTCATGGAAGTGGCTTGTGCCAAAAAAGCAACTGCCAACTCTATCCTTGATTTGCTTATCTTGCTGATAACTAAAGAGAAAAGCCTTGAAATTTATCATTATTAAAATACACTTAGATGCAACTGAAACTAAGTGGCAACTTGCACCTCCCTTAGTGAGTGAGTGAGTGAGTTTAGTTTTACGCCGCACTCAGCAATATTCAAGCTATATGGCGTCGGTCTGTAAAAAATCGAGTCTGGACAAGACAATCCAGTGATCAACAGCATGAGCATCGATCTGCGCAATTGGGAACCGATGACATGTGTCAACAAAGTCAACGAGCTTGACCACCCAATCCCGTTAGTTGCCTTTTATGACGAGCATTGTCTCCTTTTGTGGCAAGCATGGGTTGCTGAAGACCTATTCTACCCTGGATCTACCCTGGTCCCCTCAGTGAATTTGGTTTAATGCTGCTATGAACATTATTTCACTTATATCACAGCCTGTCAGCTTTGAGTGAGAGGAAAATCCAAGCATATGTATATTGCTGACATACCCAGAAACATAATCATGCAGACAAGGATTCAAACCACAATTGATGGTTCCTGACATGACAAAGGGAGACAACCCTGTAGAGGGAACTGGTACCTAACACAACTGGGCCACCTGTGCTCATGTTTTCATTGCTAAAGCTGTTAGCAAACTCTTCCTTTGCTGGTGTTTTGGGAGTAATCATGCAGGGATTACTTTCCCTTTTCTTGAGGAGGAAGAGGAAACAAATAGCATGATCTTTTTTGACATTTACCTTCATATATTCAATGTGGAGGTTCTACCTGTCTTGGTACACAAGAAAACATGCCCATTCAGGAGCTGTGTAGTCTGATGCAAATCCTTAATATCACTTTTACCATGTGTTCTAGTGTTTTTCAGGTAAACAATTGCTTTGACTTTGCACGTTTTTGTGACATTTGCCACCGATGGGGCAGGACAAGCTCATGCTTTTACCAACACCTGGTATTATCACTATCTAGAATGCCAATCAAAGGAGACAGTTGAATGGACTCATGCTTTGAGAGGGACTTCCTATGACTAAGGAAAATTTTTTAGCCCCTTTTCATTTCACCAACACACAAATGTAAGGAGTGAGTGAGTGAGTTTAGTTTTACGCTGCTTTTAGTAATATCCCAGCAACATCACGGCGGGGGNCACCAGAAATGGGCTTCACACATTGTACCCATGTGGGGAATCAAACCTGGGTCTTAGGCGTGATGAGAGAACGCTTTAACCACTAGGCTACCCCACCGCCCCCAAATGTAAGGAGCAAAGCTTCAACTATACAATTCAACATTTTGCATACACTCTGGACAAACCTGACAAAAATCACACCTTAATCGTAGATTTCTACATATTTGAGGTGAAAAAAACCCAAATATTTGAACAAAAACATAAAAAAAAATTTTTTTTAATAAAATAGAATCTGGAAGAGAGGATATTGTAACAGGCATTATTAACTTTCTACTTCTGATTGCAAAGAAAATTGTTTCTATTTCTTTACAAAATGTACAAATTGGAAATGTAATTTTCTGCTTCCACACAGCATACAAGGATATTGTGCGTATCATGTTAAGCATTATTTCCAGACAATTGCAAGTGAAACAGCACACTTTTACAAACTAATTTCAAGAGAGACTAAATTAAAATGCATCCCCTTTGCAATCAAAAACAAATCCTATTCACCTAATTTGCTGCTTCTGTGAGCAGAATATTTGCTCTGTTAACGTAACTCGAAGTATTTGGGGCATCACTGACAACTTATCTGTGTTCCTATTTCTCTTTTTAAATATACAGTATTCAGACATCAAAACAAAATTTGCCCCAAGGTCGTATAGATTATGTAAACTGAGAAAAATAACTATCTACTTTAAGAGATACTCAGCTTACAAACAACTTCTCCTGAGCATAAATAGCTGATCATACTTTTCCATGGCAACCGGTATTTTTAGATTTTCTTCATTACAAATCTTTGATGATGAAGAATCAAAGATTCGTTCAGATCAATTTGCTTTGTGTTTGGTTGTGTCAGTTTTCTTGACTACCTTACAAACCAGCCAAGTGAGCCAGATATTAAATATGTCTGCCAGTGATTCAGAATCACATCATGGACAGGGTTGGTTGACCTAATTGCTACACAAGGATTTTATTTCAGCGCTTTGCTAAAAAGACAAATTTTGCTTTCTTTATCTTTACTTTAAACACAGATGAAGATAAAAAGATCTTACATAAACAAATTTGAGTACTTTAAGAAAGATCTTTTTTAAAGTATGCAATAATTTGAAAAATATACAAATTTCCTGTCAAAAGATAAAGTTGTACCTAACATGTTACAGTAATTAGGATTTTAATTTTTAAGAGCTTTTAAGATATGAAAACCACCCACCAACAAAATCCAGCATAAATTTTCCATTTCAACAGCCCTCTTGAAAAACGGAAATCTTTTCAAAATCAAGAATTTCTAGCGAAAAGATTATTTGCAAAGACACAAAAATAGATTTTGTTTGCTCAGAATTAAGAAAACTTGGCCCTCCAACATCCTCTATTCCATTCCTTAACTCAACCAAGATTAATCAATCAATGGCTTATCAACATATTTCAATATCCTTTATAAACTATGCCCTTCTCGAGTGAAAAAGATTCAATAAAAGCCCTCCAGCAGACCAAATACTCTACAGGCAAATGAAGACATAGAACGTAATGTATCAGCATGTCCAGCAAGAGCTAGCGATGACATCATTGTTGCCTGCTGAGAGTACCTCATACTCATGCTAAAATATACATCAACTAACAAGAACGCTTCCCTACAAACCCCAGCCCAGAACACTGGCTACCAAACCCCAACTCAACTCACAACTCAAATTTCATCATCCAGACCTTCCCCTTTCCCCATCCCCAACACAATGAAAATTGAAAAAGAATATTTACCGTGGTTTTAGTTTCTACTCCATAGATGGCGGAACTGTCATGCCATGACAAATACACCTCGAAGAGAACAATAATCCGATTTGCTGGTAAACAGTCTCATTAACATAAATGCCGACCATAGATAAGATCGCAGGATTCAATCAGCAATCAATAATGGCTCCTCACACTGCATGGCATTTTGTGCCTTTCTGAGCTGTTTTCATAAACAGAAGTTTCTACACCGACAGAAAGAGAAAAACACCTTTATGACTATTTTAATGCATAAAATATAAAAGTTCAGAAAAAAGTGCAGTTTTCTTTCAAGTATATGCCAGCATGGACCAAGCTGGGCTTCCACAAGAAACCTTCCAACCAACAAGGTCTGTTTTATACACTCTGCAAATCTATCTGGAATCAGGACGGTTTGTCTTTGAGAAGAAAATGATATAAAACATATACCATGAGGGTTTCAGCCGATTTTGCAAATATGGCAGTGAAATTCCATATCAGTTGCCATAGGAACAGCCATGAAATTTATGCTGAACTTTAACCTGTTTTCTATTCATGTTCATTTAATCAGATGTTCAGTGATAAATGGTACTTAAGGCAAACAAAATAAACATTGTGAGAAAGAGAAAACATAACAAATGATACCACTCGTCTATGTGCTTTGTAGGTTTGGTTCCCTGCCTGACAGATAAACATCTAGGATATACATTGTAATATTTTTACACCGTCTTAGATCACTTCCGGTCAAAGTTAGAGACGTGCCTTTTTATGATAAGAATGCAAAATCAATTACAGAAAAGGTTAAGGACAAACTTTAACATATTTTACAGCTTTTCTGGATGTAAAAGCAATCCAAATAATTTCAAACTTACTACATTTGATCTGTAAACATATTTTCATTTTTTATTTGACATTTAGTCCTAAAACTGGAAAAGTAACTTAGACGAGACAGAGAAATGATTCTGATTTCCTGTAACAGTTTTCAAACAATTCTTGACACGAGCTGACTAAATTTACAAAAGAAAAACAAAAATCACTGTCCAATCATTGTCTTTCAAAGAAAACGAACAGGTGTCATGAACATTTCATGGAACAATAAAAGCAGACGTGAACTGGGAATAAACAAGATGTACAAACCTTATAACAGGCAGAACATATGAAATATCCAGAAACGAGAAACAGTGTATCCAATAAAGTGGCCACAGATCATGTCCCTCCAGAATGAAATTGGCAAGGTTTTTCCATGGAGCCAACGACTGGGCTGGTGTGTGTAGTATCGCAGCGATACGTAGTCCCTGCAAGATGCGAGATCAATGCTCTATACAGGAGCGCTCCACCGCTAGCCAATATCGGCTAGCTAGAGTCAATTGATCAGCACGGTTATCACTCAATAGAGACATATTAGGCCTCAATATTGCTTATTGCTCAGCAGCCTCGTAACCAAGGAGGGTCCGTACATGTCAGTACAAGCATGGTACTAACACACTTTATGTCAAGGATTCTTCCAAATTTGCCAGGGCAAGAAATGGACGAAGTAATGGTAATGAGTTTTGTGCCGAAAATGAGCGTAACAAAGAGCGACATACTTTGAACCCGCAACAAGTGTACTTGTCGACCAGGTTAAAAGCCTGTTGCATAGAAATCATGATCACTAACAGTGACATTCATTCTCGTTTTCATAATTTCATCAGGACTGTCTGGTTTAGTAAGCAGGGACGAGTCATCTATTTAATGTCAAACCAGACACCCTGTTCCGAAGACCAGCGTTATTTTGGTCAGCAGTCACAGGGCCTGCGTGATACCATCTATCTATTATGGATTATACATACTTTTGTCTACACTCCCAGACTAAGTCGCAGCTATATAAATAATTCCAGATTACCCCGTCCAAATTCAGACAGGAAGACCGATATTATATTCTCTACAACCTGAGATCAGAGAAATGTGAGACATTGTGAAATGGTTCTACTGCCTCAATGTTATTTGTATGCAGGAATAAAAGAATGTCAGGAGGATACTCAGGTACCAGTATAGAGAGTCAGTTTAGTTTACGCCGCTTTTGGCAACATTCCAGCAATATCACGGCGGGGGACACCAGAAATGTCTTTGGCATGACGAGCAAACACCTTAACCATTAGCCTACCCCACTGCCCAACCACCATAAGAAGTAGCAAAATGTATAAAGTATAAGAGGTGAGGTGAGGTGAAATTGGGTTTAACATCATGCTTGAGAATATTTCG
>VKKT01000114.1:147058-160651 GCA_008038995.1 Haliotis laevigata
CTGAAGACCTATTCTACCCCGGATCTTCACAGGTCTCTAAACCTAGGAAGTGATGGGAAGTGAGGTGGTTCAACATCGCATTAAAGACAATTGCACTCATATACCTGTGTGCATTCTTGTACTACAAACCATAACCTAAATTTGTGGATAACCTTGATTCATGGATTGTAGTATCATGGTATCTCGTAAATTAAGTCTCGTGTACACACAGTGCCAAACATTTCCTGAATCTATGTATTACACAATTTTCGGGGGTATTATTCTTAACTCCATCATTGCACATTTGTCTTTCATGGAGCAGAACTTAAAAACCGTTCAGTATTTCTTCACCAAACTTGGCAGATAGATACGTAACAACAGTAATACAAAAGAATCATGAGCTTTAACATCTTTGGATGAGTGAGTGAGTGAGTTTGGTTTTACGCCGCTTTTGGCAATATCCTTGCAATATCAAGGCGGGAGACAACAGAAATGGGCTTCACACATTGTACCCATGTGGGGAATCCAACCCGGGTCTTTGGTGTGACAAGCAAACGCTTTAACTTTTAGGCTATCCTACCACCCCCCTTGGGATGGGTGAGTGAATATTGTTTAACACTGCATCAGCAATTTTGCAGCTATTGGCTACTAGCTTAACATCTTCGGATAGTATACATGATACCATCTAATAATGGTCTCTTCTTGGCTTTCTAAGATATCGATTGTTGGTGGGACGCTAGTTACCAACCATTAACTACCGTTGGTTGGGACATGCAACAACATCAACTCAAGCAACCAGTCATAAAAGTAGCACTGAGGATGGCTAAACATCCTCATTAAGAAATAAGATCGTAGTGAGACCAATTAGCATAGTAATGCTGTAGTCAAATGTTCCCATGTTCCCCTTGAGAGCAGTCAATGCTATCTTCCTCAGAGTCTCCATTGTAATTGTCAATCTCTTTTGTTACTCTGTTTCAAAGGTCGGGGCAATAGAAATCATGAACAGTTTTCATATTCTAGTACACTTAACGTTTATCAATTGTTATATTGTTTTCCACAGAATTAATACAAGTTGATATTTCATCAAGCTTTGCAATAATAACCAATGTCCTTTTAAATGGTACGGAGCAGAATGTTTGAAAAAATACTTATTTCTCTGAAGATGACATAAGTTAAAATAGAGTCAAAATATTGAGCATCCTCTCATCAGTCTTACTTTTTGATCATCCCATGTTTAAATCTCCAGTCTGACCAAAACGTGGTCTCCAAGATAAAAATATTGTACAAATACAGTTGTCAATCTTATCTTAAATAAACAGAAAATATATAGAAATCTCTTCATTTTTTATAGTTTTACATCGCTTTTAGCAATATTCCAGCAATATCAAGTGGGGGACACCAGAAATGGGATCCACACATTGTACACATGTGAGAAATGAAACCCCGGTTTTCAGCGTGATGAGCCAACGCTTTAACCACTAGGCTATACCACCATACCTTCATTTTCAGAAACTGCAACAATCAACATTTGCCAACCATTACAGACCAACAGTGAATACACTGGATATATTTGTTTCAGGTTCTGTATGGCAAGAACTATCAAGCTGTCTAATGTGCTTGAGGAATTATGGGCATAATTCATTCTTGTCTTCACCACTGGACTAATAGACATCATACATTTTTTTCCATCTTAAAATATTTTATTTTGCAACAATGATTTTGAGTATTGCATCTAGTTAGACTTATTTATGACTGGTTTTCATAAAGCACAATGTGCACGATCCTGTGTCAAGACTAATGGACATATCACCATGCTAATTAATGTCTAATAATCCAACTTGTCAGAGAGACAACAAGAAACAACTCTCACTTCAACAAGTGTCTAAAATCTCGGACTGTAAAAGTGCTTATTCGCACATGAAACAAAACCGTGATCCTATCAAGCCAGTTCAGATTTTTTTCTATCAAGATCATCTTTTGGAAAAAAACTTGTAGCTTTCATTAAAAGAAAAACACATCTCTTTTTAGATATACACATGACAGACACAACTTTATCATAATTGAGCCCTGGATGGGGAGAATTATGATGGCGACAGCATTACTGACTAAAATGGCACGCGCTCAAACATCTGTCAGAGGAGGAATAAGGAAGCTGTCACAAGCCTGCAAAAACATCCAGCGATAAGGCCACCCTCTCATCAGTGCTGCCCTCTATCTGTTTCATCTGGATATTGGCCTATAGAGTTTGCTCCCCTGATCTGGCAGCTCCTTACAGCCTCCAGCAGCAAGGTGCTTCAAAATATGCCCTTTTATACTCCAGTTGACCTTTCAGAATTGTTGAAGAAAAAATAGTATGGTGTCATATTTTTTCATTAAAAATGTAGGATCTAAATTCTTTTCATGAGAATCATAATCACAAACTGGCAACAAAGAATGCCTTTGATGTCTGGGTTTTGCTATCAGCACAGTTTAAATATGTTTTCATTGATTAATATTTTTTTGCCAAGAAATGACTTTTACTGAAGATCATAAAGAGCTCTAACCCATATCATGTTCTGCTGATGGCATTAATATAGTTAAATTTGTTTATCTCCAGACAGAAAGTCACAGATACGCCATCTTGACATTTTTCATGTACAATCATTTCTATTAAATGAAATAAATTTCCTTTTCAAATCAGAAATGTCAATCTAAATTTTACAACGATTTTTCAACCAAGACATAAATATATCTTTAATCAAGGACTGACAACAGCAAGAAAAGCAGCAGCGACAGCAACAACAACAGCAGCAACATCTCCAGCACCCAACCACTATCAGGATCAAAATAACCTTTATATACTAGCATCAAGGATACATGGCCACAGCGGACTTTTCCACAACACAATTAACAAGTTATGGACATCACACTGGGCCAACAACAAGCTCCACAACTTTCATCAGGTTCCTGGGAAGGTTTAGCCAAGCAGAAAATTGAGTCTATCTTCAATTAGCTCCTTACTATAGGCTGTTCATTCTGTGTACAGTTTTTCACAATCCCTTGGGTCATATGCCCAGGTTGAGGTTAGGAAAATGCCAGCAAAGAAAAGGGTCCATTGCAATTTATTGGACAGTTGCCTCATTGTGTATGGATCTGATGCAGGTCTTTGGCTTGGCAAGCTCACCAAGCCAATTTAGGGACTACTTTCAAGGAATACTGAATAGAGGTTACCTTGCACTCAGGCAAATTTATTAAGTTCTAAATGAAATGCATGTATAATTTTACCATTTTCAGTCTTCATGATGATGTGTTATGGAAAAGTAAAGGCTGATGAAGGATGAAAAAGTCAGCTATGACACACTGAATACAGACAAATACAACACCGGACAACTTAATTTCTGTGGCTCACAATGTTCGCATAATGTTTTTCCAGTAATGAAACAAAAATTTATCTCATACTTTCTAACTTCTTCTCCACAGAGGGGTAGCCTAGTGATTAAAGATTTTGCTCGTCACACCAAAGTGTGGGTTCCAAATGGGTACAATGTGTGAAGCCCATTTCTGGTTAATCATGTGAAGCCCATTTCTGGTTAATCAATCCTTGTTATTTATTGCAACAGATGGCTGTACCCTTGTACTTGTTTTATCATCTGAATGCTGAACACTTTCTGGGCAACGAAGAATACCAAATAGCAACAAATTTTGGTTTGAAAAGCAGGGATCACTGTGAAGTTTGTGCCACACTCAGCAATTTTCAAACTGTAAATAATCAAGTCTGGATCAGACTATCCAGTGAAGGATATTTTTCATACAGTTCAAATCAAAGGGTTTGTTTGTTCATTGTTTAATGCCAACCTTAGCAATATTCCAAGGATATCATGGCATTTGTAAAAAATCGAGTCTTGACCAGGCAATCCAGTGATTGACATCATGAAATTAGACGTACATGCAATTGGGATATGATGACATGTGTCAACCAAGTCAGCGAGTCTGACCACCTGATACCATTACACGTCTCTCATGACATGCATGGGTTGCTGAAGGTCTATTCTAACCAGGATCCCATTACTGTGGGTTAGATCGCTTACTCAACCCACCCACCAACAAAAAGTGCTAGAGAATGTACTTAATTGAAAAAATGTAATCCCAAATATAAGCTCATATCTTACATTTGACCATTTTCTAAAAGGCACTGTCTGTTCAAGGAACACAGGTAAAGTTCTCACTTTTAACAACTTTTGACTTTCAGTTTAACATTTTAAACACATCCTCAATATGTCCAGGATATACGTTCCCACAAATCTATAGCGGAGATTTAACGGAACCTATACCCTGGATCGAGGATGATTTAAACATTGATCAGTCACTTCCAGACTCAATATTTACTAGTCAACATGTTATAGCTGTTATACCGCTAGATGTATAAATCAACACCCCTCACCAACTGACAACCAAAGTAAGTATGTCAGTGAGTCATAATCACTTCTAACAATGCCTAAGGAGCTCCTGTGGACAATGTCCAATGTCTGGCAACTGAAGCACTCAAGCAGTAGTGGTTGATTTACTAATAATAGTCCACACTAGTCACCAGTAATATGGCGGAGTAAGCCAATGAGGACTGGACACTGATGCCAATAAAAGCATCAACTACGATTTGGACCGATACCAACCGCTGATGCTTGTGACTCATGAAGCGAGTATCGACAAACGCAATAGAACCTAGCTCACTGATGTATGTTATCCCAAGGGACCTATTTCAACGAGACCTTGTGCATTTATTCTGTAGTCAAGAGGTAGACCTTAACATACATGTAAATTTGGGGTCACTGTATTGAAAGCAATTCACCAGCTCCACTACAGAAGAAAATTGTCATTAAAGCCAAGGAAGCGTTGTAGCACACATATTTATGAAATATTGCTACTATGAAATATATGGTTTGTGTCGCAATGTGCTTACTCAAATACTGCTTAGTAAGGCCCTTGAGAGTCATTACGGAAAATTAACTATAACTTATGTTATTTTACTCAGTTGGAAAATAATACTTGCTGTATAGTCCATTTGTTGACTACAAACCGCCCTATAAACTTATCGTGAGGTGTCCATCATGCAATGTCACTGATACAGAAATCGTCGTTGGTTTTACAATGCCTATCTGCCCAGTAGTTTAGGTACATGAGGACAAGTACAAATTCACCCTTTTTAGGGTTTGGCTAAATGTTATCTAAGGACAAAACTTTCTACTGCAGCTTTAAGTCCTAATTTAATATCTTACCTGACCAGTAAATCGTTTTCACCAAAATAATGGTTTATATGCTTACAAATGTCATACTACTGTCAACATCTGAAGTACACAAAAAAACATTGCTAAATCCACTTCCACCATAAATAATTACATTTATGATTTACTGTAAAACCTTCACTCACCTAGAATATTTATCAAACATCGTCAATGTTGGACTATACCAGTCAAAAGAAAGTAACAAGCCGACAGTTAATCTGCAATGACTGTTGAATACAACACAGAGCGGATGTGGATATTCTTTAATTTGAGTTTAGTACTATATAGTCTAACCTCGCTTGAGTGGTTTTCGGACACCTATCAACATCTGTTGTTGTCTCGATTGTTGCATCAACAATTGTAAAACAGGTCACTAACTTATAAAAGATAACTTTATCTTAAGCACAAGCCATCATTCAAGAATTTGACATCTGATAGATCACCGCGTATTATGTCCGAAAACCTGACAATACAAGCAGTCTGGAATATTTCAGCTACTTCAAAATGGCCTGAAAATTATTGTCTTGGTAAACAAACCAGTGTTGAAAGAACAAGCATCAATACACCTACTCCTGACAAAGTTTGGACTAGTCTGTATTCTAAATAATTCTCCATCTAAGACCAAAAAAATACATACAGTTCAACTGGAAAGAGCAGTGGAGAAGAGATAAACAGCTCCAAGTAACTATTATCAAAATATGTTTTTATTCATCAACATCTGAACTGAGTTATTCACTCTCACTCTGTGAGAAACAATTTAACGAGTGCCAACCTGTGCCAGTATCCTAAGCATTCTGCCTCCCAGACCCAGGAGAATACATTATAAACTGAATCCAACTCCGTCAAGACAACCGAAGCTCTAAGCCTAAAATTAAGCATTGTTCCTGGTTCCATTTGGAAATTAATTTCTCCTTTGCAGATATATATTCTTGGACTAAATGTCATTCTAGGGGCACCTATTTCAGCAAATATGTTAATCAGTCCAGTCACCAATCCTGCCACCTGATGGCCATTAAGTTGCTCTTACAACATGATATGTTCCGGGGCCCTACTCTGATCTGCAACCCCCACAGGAGTAATTAGTGACTCAGTATACTGTTACACGTGTTCCAGCAAATGTATTGACAAGGATGAATGAAGTACCATTGTGGAGAACCGACATTCGGAAACCAAGCTTTCAGCAAGGACAAGTGAAAATTAAACCACAAGGCTAACATCACCAATGTCTAAATCACTACTGTTCTAATAAATGCAAATTGAAATTATCAAAATTTCCTAAACAGAAACACTGATATCGGACACAATTCTGACTTTTGACAGCTGAAAGGTTTGCTATACACAATGCACGGTGGACATTTACCAGTGTATGGAAGTAACACAGATGGGCATCCTTATCTCAAAGTCATCTCCACGCCCTTCTGTCTCTCCCTATGTTCTATCTTGTTTCTTCTCGGGGGCTACTTAATATTGACGATTTTCAGTTGCGCTAAATTGGCACTCAATTGGCAGTCTATGTACATGATCTGGCTAGCCTCTTTTAAATTCATTGCAAAATTGATTTTCCCACCTACCAGGTCTACGAAGCTTATGTATGGGTAATTGCCTTCACAGAAACCAGCAAGTCAGGTGAGACTTCTACCGTCCTTCCTCGATTACAATGGCGATTAGTTAACAATCACATTACATGTAGCCAGCATATGCTGACCCATACAACTGATAAGCCCAGTCCAACTGGGAGAAGTCTATATGGAAAGTGGCAGACGTATGATTGCTCTGATCCTAGAAGTAGGTCTTTCATAGACAGGATGAGGAAGGTCTTCATCATGGTGATGGTCAGCCAACTCCAGGGTGAAGTGGCAGACGCGGGATTGGTATAGTATTTGCAGTAGATCACATTGGAAGAGAGGGGAGATATTGGGTCACAGAGGTGCAAAGGTGACAACAGTAGCGTGTGGCAGACTTCCATAGATACGTTGTGGCAGACCAAGCAATATGACGGTGAGGTGTTGCATTGGGGATGAGGTCGAAGAGCTATACCAGTTGATGTGGTTATCACCACATTGTGAGCATAGCTGGATAATGCATTCAATAGAAAACTGATTGGTTAGACGGAATAAGACCTAGTGGCAGACGGACGACTTGTTTCATACTGTCATTAGCCCATAGTGATATGGCAAGTCGGGTTTCAGCAAGGCAGAGGTGATAAAGAGCATTGAACATTGCCATGCAGATCATTTAGGAATATGGTCAGAAGTCTGGGACCATTTTGTGAGCAGGACAAAATTCAGCTGCTGGCACTACCATGACAATAAAGTCATGCTAGCTTCCACGACTTGTTGTTTGATCACACAGAACACATTTTTTATCCTATCTTGCGGCACACAGAACACATTTTTTATCCTATCTTGTAATTCCGGGGAAACATGTCACTGTTTCTTTACAGTTAGTTAAGGTTTGGTTTGGTTGTAACAATATTCCAGCTCTATAGGGACAGTCTGTACATAATCAAGTCTGTACCAGACAATCAATTAGGCCTAAAAAAACCCAAAATGTTGTGGTTCCGATTACCCGACCAACCCTTGAATTCTGGTGCCGACCCTATTTTTTTTAAGCCAACTGAATAAAATAACCTTTCAGATACCAGTGTTTTTTCCTGGCACCAACAGATATCGGTAATTCTGATAACGAAAGTGGTCATGATGGCCGCAAGCTTGATTGAATAAACAATTACACATTAATACATGTGTTATTAATTTGTACTTTCCTTCCAAAAAAAAACTTGTAAAAAATAATAATAAATTCCTACCTTCCTGCCCTAAATTTTAAAGAGGTGTAATCGGAACCACAACAATTTTCTTATTTGGCCTTAGTTCAGAGACATTTACTCAAAGGACCTACATAGTGATGACTTTTGGAGGATTTGAGTGAGTGAGTGAGTGAGTGAGTCAGTTTAATTTTACGTCGCTTTTAGCAATATTCCAGCAACATCACGGCGGGGGGACACCAGAAATGGGCTTCACACATTGTACCCATGTGGGGAATCAAACCCGGGTTAATGGAGCGACCGCTTTGACCACTAGGCTACCCCACCGCCCATTGCGGGATTTGAGTGAGTATGGTGTTAACATTAGCAGCAATACCATCAACATCACAGCGGGCGACACCTGACATGGGTTTCACACAATGTATCTACTTGGGGAATCAAACCTAGGCCTTTTGCATGATAAGAGAATGCTAAACTACCCCGCTCCCATAGCAGAACTTTGGGATTTGTAGTAAAATCACAGTGAGTGAGTAACTTTGGTCTTATTCATGGTACCCATGTGTGAAATCAAACCTAGGCTTCATCATGACGATTGGGGACAGTGGAGTAGCCTAATGGGCAAAGCATTTGCTCATGGCACTGAAGGCCGCGGTTTGATTCCCCATATGGGTACAATGTGTGAAGCCCATTTCTGGTGTCTCCTGCCTTGATTTTACTGGAATATTGCTAAAAGCGGCGTACAACCTAAATAAGTCACTCTTGATTAGCAAACACTTTAACCACCGCCCACAAACAATGTTTGAAGTCAAACTAAGACAATAACCCATTAAGTTAATTACTTCCAAAGAAGACCCAAAGCCTATCGACTGCTGACGACACACCAGGACTCAGCCCCATTATTTAGTACTGTGACGAAGATCCATAAAGTTGACAGTAATTGCAAGTCAAACAGCTAGATACAGGTTACAAGTAGGTAATTACAAAGGCGAGTATCTACACAATGTTTGCCAGAAGCAATGGTGATTACACACAAGAAAACTGGCAGTAAAGCATTCTGTGTGCACATATCTCTCTAAGAAGAGTGTAAAATCTCAGAACAACTGAGACATTATACGGGTAAGTGAGTGAGCCATTATACAGGTGAGATATGGGGCCATTAGACAAGTAAGTGGGTGAACATATATAAGGGTGAGATGTTTGGTATTAAGCAGGTAGGAGAGTTGGGCCATAAACAAATGACTACTGGATCATGGTAGGGATTCATAAAATTTAATAAAAGTAATTTTATTCAAAATGGGATTTTATCAAAAGTCCTTTTTTTCTTAAATTCTGGTTTATTTTGTAATGACTCCAAAGAAACATACAAAAATACACAATAAAACTTCTTGATTATTTGTTATGATATAAACCATTAAGTTAATCTCAAAACACAAGTGGGTGTGCCACGTAGGTCACTAGTGAATGAGCCATTTGAACAAATCATACACACAACTGGATGAGTTAGATATGGGACAGGTTGATCACTGGTGAAAGCCATTAAATAGATCACATAGATAGTATTTGTAATAAAACTTATTTAAAAAAGATTTTTCACTGTAATGTGCCCTAATACATGCTGTTCAATGCCTGTTTGGAGAAGAATGTCTCAGTATTATATGAGGGCATTCAGTATATAATGAAAGTCAAAACCAGACAATGCTAAGACTAACATCATGAGCATTGACACATGCAATTGGAATATGATTACATGTTCAAAAAATAAGTCTGAGCACTTGGTCCTGTTAGCCACCTCAGATGACCTGGGCTCTGTTCCAACTAAAATGTTCTTAGTTCAGAGATGATTGTGTGCCTATACCATAGGTTTACTATCATCAAAATGGTAAGCTTGCTTTGAGGAACCCATGCTGAAGACCACTTCGGACACGGATCTTCACAGGTGTCAGGATATGAAAACACAAGCAACCAAGTCACAGACTCACCACCTAATACACACTGTCGGCCTTCAGGTATCCAGAGATGCCAACCCAAAAGTGTTATGTTGCTAATAGTAGTTTCAAGGATCATACTTTGACCATAAAATTAGTTGTCAACTAAAGACTTAAAATCATGATGGATTCTGAGAAACATAATATGACACTAATCAAGAGTGAAGCTTTAATTTCACATCCAACAGCAGATTTCCAAATTATCAGCATTACATTTCTTTTTGTTGTCTCCTTTTGGCGAAAATGTATTTAATCGACAAAAATCTATGTCTTTGTCCATATAGCCGAATTTTAATGAATTTTCTTCAAATTTCGTAGAAATTCTAGTGCAATCGTATTGGTGTAGTTTGAGACTAACATTTGAAGCAACTACGATAAAGTCGTAAAGGTTGAGGTATCTCAGGATCTATTGCGATTCTAAATTGGTATTGGTATTGGATCAGGTGGTCAGGCTTGCTGACTTGGTTGACACGTCATCGTATCCCAGTTGCTTAGATGGACACTGATGCTGTTGATCACCGGATTGTCTGGTCCAGACTCAATTATTTACAGACCACAACCATATACATGTACTGGAGTATTGCTGAGTGGGATTTTAAATATTAATATATAAACAAACTAAATGCATTTTAAGGAATAGTATGTTTGCCCTTAGGATTGGGCATTATCTAAGGCTGTACAAGGCACTGGGAAAACTGGTTTCTGGTGAAAAGTCATGACATGACAGAAAGGTGAAGGTTTGGGGAATTCTGCCTTGGGTATTAGATATGGCAAGGAATGGAAATTGCAAATTCTGTTTGGGAATATGGAACTTAAACCTTGGTTGACGTTTTTGGTAATAATGCTTATGGGCCCCGTTCCTGAAAGCGATCGTAGCGCTAAGGTGATCGTAACTSCCATACTTTAACATAGACTTATGACTGTRGTAGCACTACGATCACTTTGAGGAACGGGACCCTGGTGTCAAAACATGGTCATAGATCTACAAGTGGCTTGAGGTTTTGGAATGCAGGTTTGGGTACAGACAAGGAATGTATGAGTTGAGGTATTTTGGAAATGCTGGTTCTGCAGATACTGTCAAGTGATGACCCCTTCAGTGTATAGCAGCTGTGCCATTAGGCATGATAGAATGTAGTTGCTGATGTATTTTGGCAGAATATGACAAACGTAACCTTGCCGTCAAGATGATAATGATAGGTGCTGAGCCATGAAAATATGAAGACGTCATTTACGGAACTGAATCATGGAAGGATCGAGAGTAGCAGTCACGTTAAGGTGACGTGACAGGTCTAAATATCAGGTCTGATTCGCGTGCGTGTGCTGTCTCATTGCATTGGTGACAGGCACATGGCGGTTCCTGAAAAGTAAAACCATTTTCTTGCCAATGTCGGCACCAGTGTCCGACAGGATGGGCACATTGATTACATGCATTGGTGTACAAACAATAATATTTTCTATTCTTTAAAATAATCTAGAATTGATTTTATGCTGTCACTTTGAACCTATGTCTGAGACCCCACATCCCATTAGAATCGAACAGTCCTGTCTATTTAATTTTTGAGAGCATGCACTTTGACCAATGCAAGCTGGATTAAGACTCTTTCAGTCTTTTCGTGAATGGACTTACCGTGCCAAATGAACTGGAAGCTTCAATTTTAATCAACCAAGAGGCTGATGAATCGCTTCGACAGTTCAGCACGATGTGAAAACCTTTCCCTTGTCAAGTCGTTTTCTCTTTTCCACGGCAAGTCACATATCGACTTCCGTTCACAATGCGCTTGCGTGCCAAACAGCTCAGAGGCGGCGAGGTGAATTGTGAAATAGTTCGCTCGCTCGCATAGTTACACAGACCTCGTGGGGACATTTACTGATAGAATATCACATTTCACAGTAAATGTATTCTTTTCTACTTACCTAATTCTCACGCCAGACACACTGTTTTGGCGATATCGAGTGATAAGGATTGTGTAATAATTTATGAAAATAGAAGCATGTAAACAAACAACACGTGCTTGTCGCCCCGCCTTTACTTGCAGTTCCTGAAGATCCAGGAATTAACGGAACTTATATGAGGCAATCTGGCACTTCTTCGCCCGTATTCTAGAAATCAGCAGTTAATGTGTGTATGTGTGTTTTCTCTGCATTATATATACTAATTTAAGTTGTTGGTTTTTTTCGTATCTGTAATGCAGAATATGTTGGCTTCTAATCGTCATGAACGTTTCATTGACTTAGGATCAGTTCGGTTCAACGTGCTGAAACACATCGACCAGAGCTGATTGGGAAGTCAGTAGCAAACAAATCACAGTACACTTAATCATGTTTTAGTGGTTTTTTTATTTGTAGTAATCGCTTAAAGTTGATGTTCAAGATCATCAATGTGGTGAGAATTTCTCTCCCATTGAACATTATTTTCATATGTTCAGTATAAGGCCTATTTTTGAAAATGAGCGGTTAAATAAAAGTGCAGCTGCATTTCTTTCGAACATAAACGTATAATAATCTTGTAAAAAAAATTGCAGTCCTGAAAGTTTTGTTAATATTTTTGTTATTCAACTTATGATATTGGGTTATTTTTGTGGTTCCAGCACTTTCTCTATATTGAACGCCGAGTCTCCAAATGACTTCGGGTAAAACTCTCAGTCCAAGAAACAGAAGCCTATGTTACTTTGTGTAGTGTGAATAATGACCGGCTGACTGAATTTGGGATTCGAGTGAGTGAGTTTCATTTTACGCCGCTCTTAGCAATATTCCAGCAATATCACGGCGGGGGACACCAGAAATGGGCTTCACACATAGTATCCATGTGCGGAATCGAACCCCGTATCTTCGGCGTGACGAGTGAACGCTTTAACGCTTTAAGAAGACAGTGTTGCATTGGACTTATTGTTACCTAAAGTATGCATAGAACGATGCATTTGCTTCATCGGGCGAGCTTATCTGGTATGCATGTCTGCTCGCATGCACTCCTCCAAGATCAACACGTGTCACGGGTGTTTTAAAGGGGATGCGATATGCTCTGCATAGCTGCATTACTAACAGCATAGCGCTAAATGTCACGTTTTTTTCCGATTTGGGGGATTTCTTATCAGGTTTCATGTGTGTGTGTGTGTGTGTGTGCGTGTGTGTTCTCTCTCCGAAACCCATTGTTTCAATGCTGCCTTCTCCCATATTGATGCCTGTCTTGGATTTACCGATTGAACGACAACTCATTTTTTGTTGATGTTGTTTTTTTGGCATACTATTGAAGTTTGAATTTTTGTCCTGCTAATGTGACGTAAAACTTGTTTTACGACCACGACCGAATACAGTAAGGAAAAGTAGAACATGTTAATATTCAGGAAATACAGAAAAGTACAAAGTGCCCTACTCTTAGTCAAAACTGGCATCAGGCCCAGAAATTAGCTTATATTATTTCAAAATATATGTCTACAAAATTAAATAAATAGAAATAATTTTGGAGCCCAGAATTATTCTTAATGTCAGAGCTGAGGCAGGATAGACTTGCCCAGTCATTCTAGACATGTTGGGCTCCTTTTCATATTTAGTCGGGGCGGTGGGGTAGCCTAATGGTTAAAGCGTTGGCTCGTCACGCCGAAGACCCGGG
>VKKT01000114.1:251212-261994 GCA_008038995.1 Haliotis laevigata
GTGATCTAGATCGTATAGGTGACCTGGGTTGGTAAGATGATCTGGATTTGTAAAGTGATCTGTATCGATTCGATGCACTAACTGGAAACTGTGATCGTGATCTGGATCTATAAGGTGATCTGGATCGAACAGGTGATCTGGTTTGCAGTTGTGATCTGGCTTGATTTGGTGATCTGGATCGAACAGGTGATCTACTTCGATGTTGTGATCTGGATCGGTTCAGTGATCTGGATCTGTCCGGTGATCTGATATCGAAGTTGTGGTCTGGACCCGATTGGTGATCTGGATCGGTTAGGTGATCTGGATTGATCAGGTGCTGTGGATCGTAGTTGTGCTCTGGATCGTGACTGTGATCCGTCGGGTTCAATGAACTGTGGGGAGACAGTTGGCTGGTTGAACACGGTTGGCCAGGCTCCAAACAAACTGAGACAGTCGAGGGGAACTGTGCCAATGATCTGGATGATGATATTGTTGATCTAAGGTCCCCTGGTAGTGTAGATGGGACAGGCAACACAGAATTAGCGATCACAAACACTCGCGAGTGATCTGACGCTATGGAAGGACGTGATAGATGCGTATGTAATAGGCGCTGAAAATCCTCAGATAAGTAAGAATCTGATGAAGCGTCCATAAAATCTTCTTGAACCACAGACGTTGCTCTCTTGCGTGAAGGTACGGTTTACTGTCGCTGTAACTTGATACGCTTGGCGGGAGTGGGATCAGATTCTGTTGATTACCTGTCCCTATTGGCGATTCCCTGGGAGCAAACACGAGGGTAGGCCTTAAAATCCTCATCTATTAGTGAATTCCACTTGCCACATTGTTTGTTCCAGTTACATTGTCCAATAGAGTCACTGCAAGACGATTGAGGGTCGAGGGACGAATAATTCGTCTTGCACTGAGCACAAACTTTCCTTTTCCTTGACTGATTATCAGTTTTCCCTATGATGTTAGGGTGAAATACTGTCCCAATATACAGCACGTCCACACAGTCGTGCGACAAGAAAGAGAATGATCATTCAAGGTAGTCACGTGGGCAATTAGTGGAGCATGCTGCAAGCTTTATTAGGAACTAGGAAGCTAATTAAGGAAAGCAGCATGGAGTGCACGGGCAAATGGACAAGGAGGCCTATGGAAAAAGTTTACAGTCGTTCCACTAAAATTCGAAGCAAGAGAGAGAGGTGCAAGTCGTGAGATAGGATAAGTTTAAAAATATGAGATTTTTAAAACCAGGACATAATTTATTGCCAATAAAATAAATAATTACATAATTATACGTTCAAATACATGATCAAAATAATTAACAGCACCCATATCAATGATGATACTGATCATTATAATGTATTCATCATTTACAAGTGAATTACAATAATACATCTCCACAGACAATTCCATCTGTAAAACAGCCATGATCACAGAAATTTCCTTCACAGAGTGATCACGTTCCTATTTCAAAACATAGGAGTTCCTGCATGCTTTAGCGAACAGTCTGGCTCTCTGTAGAAATGCGACATATTTTTTATTTAAATGTGAGCCCCTCTATACCATAATGTGGAGAGTTGTCAGAGACCCCAATACTACACTCAGAGGTAGTGAATGTTCTCTTTAATGATTGTCATCGTCAGTGCTTCATGTTGTACACTAAATTTCTTCATCACCTGTAATAACGTATGTCTGCAGTGTACTTGTGACGTGACCATGGACAACACCAAGATGTTGACAAGACTAGTCTGTGCAAGAACTATGTGTGATCCCTTTTATGAAACGATACAGAAGTAATACACAGAGTAGATGGCCACAAGGCTTGTCCAAATGCTGCACAAGAATTCTGCAGAGGTAACTTGAGAGCTCATTGGTTTGAACACCTACTGAAGGGTGTGGCTTAGTTTGTTGGACCGACACCACCAAGTAGCTGAAGTGAGTGAGTGAGAATGATTTTACACTGCTTTTAGCAATATTCCCGCAATATCATGGCAGGGGACAACAGAAATGGGCTTCACAAATTGTACCCATGTGGGAATCGAACCCAGATCTTCGGTGTGACGAGCGAACAGCATAACCACAAGGCTACCCCACTGACCCTCAAAGCAGCTGAATGTATTCATAGGTGATGGAGGAATGAAGTGTGTACATGTAGTGGTGTTCAAGATTACTGCACGTATGTCCTGACATGCAGTAAAACAAACCAACTTTGGCACTGATGTGAAGTCTCGTTAATATCAGATCCCAGGTCTCATTAATGCCCAACAAAGTTCTGATGACATCCCATTATGAATGGCCAATCATCTGACCAATCACAGATTGGGAAAGTGACAGTCATCATGCACCCTTGTAAAGGTTAACATGGGGTATTCAGAGTGACAGTGAAAGGCTGTAAGTCTGATCCAGTCAAAAACCATCCCTTTATATCTGGATTCAGTGAGAAAAAACATTTCAAGTGACTTCACATAGCATGGAAATACTCCAATTCAATTTTACCACCAATCAGACATCCTTTAGTTCAGTTTTCAAATTTTGATTTCATAACATATAAAGCGATGTCTAGAATTGATGTTGCTAATATGGAACATAGCTGTAAAGCATGAGAATGCTGTTTTCTGATGAGCTTATGTCAACTTCTAATTAATTAGTCATTTCACTGGTCGATCGAAGTTCACAAAATGTCTTTCTTATGTGACCTGTATGGGGTGTCCTCAGAGTTAGATGTTGAGGTAAGGAGCATCAATATCTGATTTTATGAGACTGCATTGCTGTGACATTTCAATTTTTTATTTTGGTTGATTATTCAAATAAACATCTAGCGATTCCACTGAAACCGCAACAGCCGACATCTCTTATACATTCAGTCCTGTTTACTAATATCATGCACACAAGTCTCAACACACACAGTGACAAGAGTTGACCTAGCCCACACCTATGTCACCAGCCAAGGATGTGGCTGTACTCAGTTCGAACTTTGTCCCTTTCTTCTACTGGGGGGAGTGCTGGGACAATGCCTTTCTTCTTTCTGTCTGTCATGATGCGGCTCTGAAAATGATGGTAAAGGTTTTTCTTATACACTAAAACTCAGGAGAGAGAGAGAGAGAGAGACTGACTGATACTATTGACACACTATCTGGCTAAATGATTCTTTCTCATATCCTAGAGTATTGCAATGCACCATCATGAATATATTGGTAATGATGGATGATAATTTCTTACAGTCCTAAGTGATTTTCTTCATGATTTATGCTAATAACTGACAAGTTATTAACATAGACATAATCTACAAGTTAAAACTCGGATTGTCAATAGAGTTTCTTGTTAATGATATTCCAAAAGTTTTACATAACAGGCATACCCAAAATTCCCTGCAGTTTCTGTAATTCTGGAAACACTTGGAGCACTTCTCTCTGTCATACCCATTGTCATCCAAGCATTTATATGACATTTTTTGTTCCTGTTGAAAGAAAACAAAATTTCACCATTAGAAATTATATTAATATGTTTGTCTATCAAACAGAGAAAATATATATTGGTGTTATGATTCATTACTGTAATTTAAAGCATGACATCACTGACCTGTTTCATGTTGCTGAACAGTGTTCTAGCCACATCATGGTGTACGACCAGAACATACTTTAGGATGAAAAAGTTACATGATAAATATGGGAGTATTGCACTTTACCAGGCACAGATACTTTAGATAGGGCTGTGTGGAGGATCAAAATTATTTTGCCAGTTTGGAGTTATCCTGGAATAATGGGTTAATCAAAAAG
Source organism: Haliotis laevigata (assembly GCA_008038995.1). Taxonomy (NCBI): domain Eukaryota; kingdom Metazoa; phylum Mollusca; class Gastropoda; order Lepetellida; family Haliotidae; genus Haliotis; species Haliotis laevigata. Next base: position 254,971 of record VKKT01000114.1, read on the forward strand.
GCCAACACTTTGCCACATTACGAGAAGAGACAGTTACAGACAGGTCAGTTTTCGCTAAATGCTGCAACAATAATTGAAGTCATGCCCAAAATATAGATATATAAATAACGTCGGATTACATGTTTTCGGAAATCATACAATTTCTGACTTCCGATTACTTGCACTCTAACAACTTGAACAAGAGGCTGAAGAGGTGTGGGTTTCACACATTGTATTTGTTGGGATGATGGGTTATTTTGTAAGATATAAAATGTCTTTCAACTGAGCGACAGGTTAAGTTGTTCAAGTGAGCAGAGAGAAAACAATGTCGAATGTTTCGCAAATCCATAGCAGCGAGAAAACAATGTCGAATGTTTCGCAAACCCATAACACGAGGGTTTTTTGGGGGGGGTTTGAAGCAACGAATGTACTGTTACCGTTAGCCGAGAGCCGCGATGCGTTCCTGTACAGTCAAGACATGTCTTGACTGTACAGGACAGCATCGCAGCTCTCGGCTCTCGGCTACGTAAGTGATAGCGTCAGACCGTACCGTCATACAAGGGTTCTTGTCAGCTGATGCTTGTCTTGTAGATCGATCAATTTTGTTTTGTCTCTCATTTTCGTTAATGGCACGTCCACCCGTGGAAGTCATTTTTGAAATATGCTGCAAATATCAGATAAATTTCAATGCAAACAAATCAACACAGGTCCTTCGTGCGCGCTGACATTTTGTTTTTGTAAAGAAAGTATCAAGTAAAACTAATGTTAGTTATATTGGATTTCAAATGTAGGGCAAATATCTTTGAGGTAATGCCAACTTTTCTGGCATATATATAATTTACAAAATACTGATATGTGATCAGAATAGCTAAGTTGTTAAAGAACAGTCGTAAATATCTAAAAACATGGAGTGACATAAAACTTAGACAAACTGTGTTGTCTGACAATATTTGGCTGGTTGCGGGTGTACAAACTCTACTCCAACGCGTATAACACATTTCGTCTTGTGACACTGAACGAAGCGGTCTGCGATATCGGTGTTCGGAGCTTTATGCGAGGGGTTTTCCCGACCCACAATACTTTGTCAGTAATGGCGTCGCCAGACAAGGTTGGAAATTGTCCAGACCATGAAATAGATGAGGTTTGTGCTCAGATATTACTCATTTACGCAGTTTGAATTGCGGATTTTGTAAAATTATCGTTTTCAGCACCTAGATATCCCTCTTTCAAACTGCATATTGATATGGAAACCACACTTTTGTAATGTTACATTTTGCGTAGAACCTTGCGAGGGCCTCCAGGTAACTGTTTCTTCAGAAGTTAGGTCACAGTAATGAATTTCCATGTGTACTGTGACCTTATTATGTTGAGTCAGCTGTCACAGTACGCCAGTGTGGTTACAGTATGATTTTAAGTAAAAGCATGGTGTCAATGAGTTGAGATAAACAATGGAGTTATTTAGCTTTCTTTATTTTGACAAACATATTTTATTTGAATTTAATTGAAAACTTTCAAATTAAAGTGTAGAACCTGGAGTAGAGTAAGTGACATTGAAACATATATACCGTATCTTTTATATAAATTATCACAGACCTGTTATGTTGCAACTTACCAAAAGGCAATGATAATCTTCATAGAAAAAAAACAACTTTTCTACATGATGATGAAAAAATAATAATTTAATTTTCATTTTAAGAGGAGTGAAAATTGGACAATGTTTATATCCTTATAAAAATGAGGAAATGTGAACAATAGGGTGAAACAGTTTTAGTTTTCTTTCATCTGAAATCTTTGTTATTAACTGTGTTTATCTTAGTTCTAATCAGAACTGATGAAAGGTCTAGACTTTGTCTTACTTTATTCCTTATTTCTTCACTAAGTATACACAAGCATTCACAATTTTCCCAACACCTCTGTAGGTGTAGAATTACGGGTGAACTAATTATTCTAGTAAATGTCTTTTTGTGAGAGGATTCTATGAATTAATCGGTATGAAGTTGTCTCTCATATCATGCATTTGATCAGCTGGATAATTACACAGACAAAAAAGGAAGAATTAATTGCCTCTCTTTCCACAACTGATGATAAGAGAGAGTATTTTTCCAGATATCCAACTTTTTTACATGCTTACGGTTAAGACAATATACTTACTTGGGCTGTTACGAGTTACTTACATATTCAGTTAATTGTACCGTATCTCTTTATGACTTCAATTTGCTATTTGTGTTAACTACACTATAATATTCATAAATATTGTTAAAAGGAGTGTTTTTACTTGAACTGGAGTGTTTTTTATCCAAACATGATCTGCGAAAAGGAATATATCCCAGCCTGGCAGGATAGTAGCCTGTTTGTGAAGATATGGTCAGTCCATCATGTCGCTTTGGTTTAACTGAAATGCATGAGTAACAACACAAGTATGACAACACAAACATTGCCATTAGCATCAGTCAAGGACGTTTTATGTTTCATTTCCATCGTTAAGAAAAGATTTCCAGCATCAGTATTAAGTGACTATCATATGTATGGCATTATTTTGCCTTTAAGACTTTTCATTTTGTGTGGCCATTCTAGTGTATTGAGATACCTCATCTTTGCATCTTATTGCACACCCCAAAATATTAAACTTTTGAAATTAACTTAAATCCATTTATGCTTTACACCTACTGCCATGTCTTCCTGTGCATTTTAAGGGTTCACTTCAATCCTTTCCAAGTGAAGTTATGGCATGAGTGAGCAGGAGGGAACAATCATGGTCAAAATGTGAGTGCAACTGAAATGCTGAAATATACAATGATAAAATGGATTCAAGATACAATGATAAAAATGAAATTCTTCGCTTACAAATTTCTGTAAATGATTAAAATGTAGAAGGTGGAATAGGAAAAACAAGTCATAAAATTGGTCTAATTGTCATGATAATTATGTTATGCTGGCCTCATCTATTCCAAACAATTAAAAAGCAAATTGGTAGGTAATTGTTGATTGTCTGCTAATAGCAATGTCATGCATGTGATTTCTGTGCTGAATGTCATTCTGATGACTGGCTGATTGTATTGTTATTTAAGATAGCAGCCGTAAGTGTCACTGTGACAGACAGTCTTATACTTGTTTTGCTGTGTCTGTTGTTTGAACTTTCGGCAGTCAGGCATGGTAAATTGTGTGCAGAAATTTGGCAATTATTATCATTGTACATATTGAGAATATTCACTGCTTATCTAATACTTAATGTTATGTTTTTAAGAAACTATATTTGCATATTACCATGATTTTTCAGTGTAGTTTGATTTCACTATTTTCAGTGCAGTGTTCTTACGCTTTCAGGACATCTCAAGCTGTGCGGTCATGTCAGGATGAGGTCTGATTCTAACTGATAACCATGGCGGAGCAGATTCTTCAAGATGTTCAGGATGTTACCAATGTCGGGTCTTTAGCAGAAGTTGATGCTGTTGCTACCGACTTCCCTGCTGTTGAAGTAGAGGTCCATGCCAAGGCCATCCAAGAGATCGGAGGTTTGCAGACACTGACAGCAGTGATGACTGAAGCTGAAAACAGCGGGATGGATTCAGACGCTCTGCTTCCAAACAATATAGTCAAGGAGGTCACTCAAGGTCATTCTCACAGGGACTTGGAAGGACAGGAAGGTGTTGATCCTAAAATGCAGATTCTCATTTCTAATGATGACAGAGAAAATACTGCTGTATATTTAGTTGATTACAATTACTCGGACAAAGATATGAAGGATCAGATTGTTTCTGGACTGACAGACTCTAGAACGATTAATGTTTCATTGAAATCTGAAGAGCAGAAATCGGACCAGCTCTCCACTCAGGAACATCAGCCCTCAGGGTCCTCAGTTGAATGTGGGTCACCTGCTGAGTGTGAATCATCTGCTGAAGGTTCAGCCAAGACAGCATCTCCACAGCAAGAGGACAGTAGACAGGTCAATCTGGGTGTGTCAGGGACGGGAAACGTGGAATCTCACAACACACGATCTCAACAGGAACTTCTACAGCATGTGGAACTTAGGGGAAAGGATGCAGCTGTTACTCGCTCTGGAAGAAGAGCTGCGAGGTCTCCCCAGCGGAATCTTTTATGTGAGAAATATGGGGCATGTTTTAACCTGCTTCCTATGCTTAATGTATCAGTTACATGTTAGAAGTTGTGACCGTCAACCAGCATGACGAGTCTTCCGAGGTTTGGATGTACATGTGTTTCTTGTGACTCAGTAGTCTTAATCTCCTTATCTTGCTGGGTTGCTCCCCTTAGCCATGCCAGGGGCTATGGGGTAACCTAGTGGTTAAAACATCTGCTCGTCATGCCGGAGACCTGGGTTCGATTCCCCACTAAGGTTCAATGTGTGAAGCCCATTTCTGGTGTCCCTGGCCATGATATTGCTGGGATATTGATAAACACGGCGTAAAACCCAACACCCTCACTCACTTAGCCATACCAGGATCCTCTTTTTTATGAGAGCCAGATTTGCCCTAATTGTGTTCTTTTGATTGTCCTTGATTATTTTCTCTCTCTGTCGGTTAGTTTCATTGAAATGGTAAAGATCCGTTAGACAAGCCCCCTTATATGTGTTATTTCAAACACTGGAGTTTCCTTATCAGTGAATACTTGTACACTGTGTGTAGCCCATTTCTGGTGTCCCCCGCTGTGAATATTGCTAAAAGTGGTATAAAACATCCCTCCATCCATCACTCACTCACTCACTCACTCACTCATTTCATCCCTTGTGTTGAGGTTGACCAGTTATGTCAAAATTAAATAGTATTTATAGATTTGATTAAAACATGTTGAATCACAATCGGTTGATATATGTTACAATTTGTGTCAGTGTATTACTGTTGTAATTTGGTATGTTGCACACCCGTGAAGGGCTGGGTTAGAATTGATCTTCAGTAACCCATGCTTGTCGTAAGAGGCGACTAAGAGGATCGGGTGGTCAGGCTCACTGACTTGGTTGACACATGTCATCGGTTCACAGTTGCGCAGATCGATGCTCATGCTGTTGATCATTGGATTGTCTGGTCCAAAGTCGATTATTTACAGACCGCCACCATATAGCTGGACTGTTGCTGAGTGCAGCGTAAAACTAAACTCACTCACTGGTATGTTGCAGGGTGTCAAGACTGTGGCAAGAGCAATGTCGGCCATTGCCGGAAACATGGCTCCCTGATTACTGTTCCTGACTCACACGTCCCGACATATGCTCGACTTACGCTGCCATCTGTGCTGGTTATTAAAGTTGGTAGGTAAACGCTGTTCCCACTGACAAATGTCTGTATATGAAACTTGTATGTGAGGAAGTTGACAAACAAAACCTTTGGTCTTAGACAGCTTGGTCCAACAAGTGTAAACACAATGGCCTCTAACATGATTAAAAGGGATAAGAAAACAATCATAGACACATTAGTTTTCATTTTCATTTTCTGAACCAGTACTTTTTATTTGACATATTGTGTTCCATGTGATTTTCAGGTAGTAAAGGGGAAGGTGTCTTTGCCAAAAAATACATAAAGGCACGCACTCAGTTTGGTCCACTCAAGGCTCCATTCTGTACAGATACAAGCAGGTCCGACAAAGGACAATCCGACTTTTACCTTAAGGTATGTTGTAATAAACATTACCTCTCATAACTAACTTTGAGATACCGGGTCATATTTGAAAATGTTTGTGCCAGCTTTGTCAAGGGGGTTAACTCTGCTTGACTTGATTTTATTCAGATGTGCTGTTCAATATATGAAGTTCAGTGCCTATTAGTGATGAGTATGACATCGAGCCTGGCACCAAAGTTAGTAAGATCAGTTTCTGTTGATATATCAATAACAGAACCTACCTATGGTTATGGCACCTGTGGGGGTGGTGGGGTAGCCTAGTGGTTAAAGTCTTCACCCGTCATGCCGAAGACACGGGTTTGATTCTTCACATGGGTACAATGTGTAAAGTCCATTTCTGGTGTCCCCTGCCGTGATATTGCTGGAATATTGCTAAAGGCGGTGTAGAACTCACTCACTCACTCACTGTCCCCTGTGTCTGTTACTTAAGAGACAATTGAATTAAATCCAGTAAATCAGAGTCGGAGACTTGTGTGTCATCGTAACCACAGGGATGTGAAATAGTGTTCACTGACATCTCCGGCACTCATCTTAATGTATGTGTACATTGCAGGGCTATGACAGTGATGATGACATGTTGCTGTATGACTTGAGCAGCGAGGCGGAGTGTAACTGGATGATGTTTGTGCAGCCGGCCAAGACCTATACTGACCAGAACATGGCCGCTTATGTGTATGACCGAATGGTCTACTATACAACCATCAAGGTAACAACAACACTGTTGATTCCCTGTTCTAAAGTGAAGTTGACTGTACACCATATTTTACCATGTTTGTATAACAATTAAATATATAGAGGATACTAAATGATCTTTATTTTCTAAATGATTTTTATTAAACGAGTTAATGATTTGGTATTGATACTAAATCTTTCACAAGTTTGATAAAAATTGTATTTAATGGAAGCGAGTTTAGTATTCTGTTTATTACTCTCCACCATAAAATGGTAGAAACTGCCTACAGTGTGATGACTTTCAGCTTTCTGCGAGGCAAGCAAGGTCTCATACCTCTGTGACAGAGGTATTAGCATTGTGACGTCATAACTGTAAATCGTTATGACGTCATACTTTTCGCGGTATTACACTAGCGTAATATTGCCGTAAAAATATTACACTGCAGTATCTTTCATGGTAATAATGATGGATATGATACAATTATAGACTCTTGTAGAGGTCGGTATCGGCTTTTATTGATCTGAGAAAAACAAAATCGACCGAGCTTGCGAGGTCGATATTGTTTTTCTCAGGTCAATAAAAACCGATATCGACCTCTACAAGAGTCTATAATTGTTTTATTATATAATGGAAGAGAAACGTGTTTTAACATAAACTTTTAATGCACACACTGTGCCATCTATCAGGTTTTGTAGTCAATCATGTGACGGTCTTTTGACCAATCGTGGTACAGGAAAAATACTACCTA
>VKKT01000114.1:343623-356822 GCA_008038995.1 Haliotis laevigata
ATGTTGCTTGAATATTGCTAAAAGCGGCGTAAAACCAAACTCAGTCAGTCAGTCATATTCAATTAAGAACAAGTTGCCATGATACAGCTAGGCCAGTCCTGAGTGAGTGAGCGCCTGCAGCTAGGCTGGACCAGACAAACCAGTGGTTGTTTATAACCATTTCACATTCAGATGGCTCTTATAACAAGCAGGGCAGTTCCCATCCCGAACAAACGAATGTTAAGTTTGAAACGGACAAATGAAATACCCAAACAAATATACAACATTAACAACATAAAATGGACAAAATCAACCTTGAAGTAAACACTAATCCTAAGTACACGTGTACCAGAAACAACGTTAAGTTCACATGAACTGAATCCTTAACCTCATAAGATCCAAAAACTCGAACTCATCTTCGGAAAATTCCTCCCCACACTATTATCAAAGTTCTTTTATTTAGATATAATCTCAAACCCCTAACAATTGTTTTTGCAGAGAGGGCGAGAGACTGGCATCGTTATGGTCTCCCAGGAGATAAGTGCCAGAAACTCATTTACCAAAGTTATTGTTAATATCTGTGGAGAAGATCTTTTTCATGGTATCATTCCGTGTGTGGCCAGGATCAACCGCTTCATGAATGAACTGCGACATATCCGCTGTATACAGCAGTCTCGACAAACTTCAACGCCAGCGAACTGCCTTAATGCTTGTTAAAACGATTACCGTGTTTTGGCAATGACATAACTAATGGCCTCTGCCCGGAGTCGCTGTGATGTTGTTATCTTTTTCCTGAATCTAATGGATTTATCAGACTTCGGTTCATTCACTATCAGATAGCATCCAGTTTATAGGTTTTGTTATGGAAACCATTAAGATTTCAGCGTCTGTTTGTTTTCAACAGTCTGTAAAACAAAATGTGGAATATACCTTAAGTGTGTTCTGAACCGGTACTTTGGTGTATATGTGTTGTATTAAATCAGACTGGATTAATAACCACCACCACTACCGCATAAACAACAACAACAACAGCAACAAAACCCTTCCGCACCACACGCCTTTCCTCAAAGTCCAAAGTTAATTTGTTCACAGTCATTAGCATCAGAGGGGGGAAATATCAAAATGAATACTATGATGAGCGTGCGCACGCACACGCACACACATATGCTCATGTAACCTCACAATTCCTAAACAAGGTACAGGCCACATAAATTGTGCATCGACATGATGAAACCTCGTCACATGTTAAATCGCGTCCGCATCCTATCGAGTGCGTGCGCACTCTTTAGCGGTAGGCGCGATTTACTGTGTTAAGTTCCATTAATAATGTTGCGAGTTTTATTATTTACAAAGCAGAATTATATCATTTGAACTGTATCTTGTTCGTAATTTGTGTGCCTATATCTATACAAACTGTGTACAGATTGCATAGTTCTCTGCTGGTGGTCAGGCCTGAAGGCCACGGTTCCATTCCAATGTAAAGCAATTCTGGGGCTACAGAAAATAGACTTTAGTATGTGTAGGTAACAGTAAGTTATGGCAATTATATATTACGCCAACTCTATGTATTTGCCTATATGACACACGGATACGTAACAGGCACATTTTAGAAAACTGGTTTGTAGAGGAAAAACCTTGGTATTTCTATGCGCGAGTATGTCAGGGGGTTGAAGTCCCTTTGTAAACACATACAGGAGAGTGGAGGTTATATGGACCGTTTATTGGTACTGGGCGCAAGGGCTCAGTCAGAATTTCGTTGTTTACGACGGAGTATATAACATTCAAGATATATACCAGAGGTACTACAGAGACTATTTTGAGCTACTGAGTATTTGCTCACACGTCTTTCACATTGGATATTGTTTTGTTTTGGTATTAAGTATTTTCTACTCCTTTGGGTGAGTAAGTTGGGGATTTTAGAACCATTAATGATTGCAAACATTGTAAACATAACGGGCTGAGTGCTCAACTGTGGCGCGAGAGTGTTTCAACTGTAACTATATTCTATTTCATGCGAAGCGGTAGGGTAGCTTAGTAGTTAAACCCGTCGCTCGTCACGCCGAAGACCGCCGTGATATTGCTGGTATATTGCTAAAAGCGGCGTAAAACCCAACTTACTCACTCACTCTATTTCAAGCATCAGTTTCGCGCAACTATATAGTTAATTTTTGTGTGCAATGCATCACTCTCCATTACTTACAAAATTCAGTCTACAGTCTTGAACTCGTTAAAGTTCTACGTTTATACCTCCCTGCGGTTTTCACATCGCCAACCTATCTATAATGGTCAAATTGGCCAGTTGGTGACTGAGCTTCTAAATTCTCTGTTTCACAAAAGCAAATACATTCCTATTGACTTCTATTGTAACGATATACTTTTTAATAAATAACTGAAATATCAACAACTATTACATGTGTGTGTATCATCTCGCCTTTAAGGGGCGGTGGGGTTGACTAATGGTTAAAGTGTTACTTTATAAGTTCCAAGTTGACTGACAATAAGAAACAGCATTGATACAGGAAATGTCTGTAATTGTATTTCTTTGTAGAGACTTGGAACGGCTTTTAACAGACATGTAAGTAACCTTTCCTCTGATATGAAGGTAATGCATCGGTTATCCAGTTAAAAAGCTGGAACACTGGAAAGACGTAGGTATTTGTTCTGTGAAGTTGGAAAGACACGTTTCATTACAAGAAGATGATGCAAAAGAGTGAGCAAGGTGTTTTCCCGCTTGAAGCAATATTTCAGCAATGTAATGACCAGATATACGTTTAAGCATCCATGTCGGGCCGTCGTTGTGACAGGCGAATGACTTAATCACTAGGCTATCCCCGTCGCCCGTTTAACACGGTTTAAGTCGTGCGAGCCCAAAGCGCGATATCGGTATTCTATCAATTGGTCAGCGAACGTCTTTATACAGTGTGTGCAACGGGTAGCAAGACTATATACATACTTATGTAACAAAGTGAAGGTTGATATATGCAATTAGTATATAAATAATTTGAATTAACCATTAGTTCATAAGTGCGTAAGTTCTAACATTAGCATATGGGTGAGTGGGTGAGCTAAATGACCAAAGTAACCAACCTGACCAAGGTTATGACTAGTCACTTCTTAAATCAAACGGATTAACTTGAGTACAGTGTTGACAGAACAAGGATTTTAATCAGGTCGAATCTGCTACTGACATATGTCAAGCGGATCCTGGTGTGAATAATGAACACCACTCTACACAGAAACTCCGTGCATGGTATATGCCGTGGACGTACATCAAACAGCTATATTAGAACAACAGGAGACCAAATAAACTGACTTTACACATCTGTAGCTTTGGGACTATTTTACAAAAAACACAACGTAATCATTTTGTTAAGCTGTACGTTGCCAGCGCCGCTCGTTCCTCGCGCAACGTAAAACATTCAGTCGATGTTGAATGCCCAAATACCAGCTGTATACTTTCTTTTGCACGTCAGTATAGATTGGTGATGAGACTCCGTGACTTGGTTGGTCACTTGCCTACGTAAGCTCTTATGGTCACTTGCCTTCGTAATCTCTTATACTGACATCAAACGTTAGCCTTACTCCAAGGCTGTACTGAATGCTAAGCCCATGGGTGTATATAGTAAGTGGACATCTAAGAAAGCTAGTCTGTTATTGATATATTTCTTAGATGACCCGTGAAGATCCGGGATAGAATTGATCTTCACTAACCCATGCTTGTCGTAAGAGGCCACTAACGGGATCGGGTGGTCAGGCTCGCTGATTTGGTTGACACATATCATCGTATCCGTACACAGAGAGATCGGAGCATTACGACTGCATGATGTAAACGCATTGGAGTTTCGATCACCGTAGTGATACGACCTTTGTGGACAATAAACGAATAACGTCCCTTTAATGAACAAGCGGCCATGCGGTTAAGGTGGTCGTAACTGCCATATCTTAACATAGACTTACGACTACTGTGGCACTACAGTCTAGAGCTCTTTGTGGTTAAGGCTTTAGTCATTGACATATGCTATTCCCACGCTTCCGATTGCATTGATGGCAAGATTTCGTTAAACCGTCATGCACTCAGAAAGCAATTACACAAACAGGTTCTTAACGAATTAGACTGTGGCCGGGAGTTTCACTACCAACTGAATAGCAACAGTGGCCATTGATATATGTCAAATGGACAAAAACTGTGGACATAATATATCATACACTTCAGTATGCGTGGACAAATGGTGCATGAATTGCGCATTCAGTATTGTTGATTGCGTCTGTTTATTGCAGTGCACGCTTACTCTGCACACGCTGTGAAATTGCTGCTATTTTTGTTTACGTAATACTTATCACAAAGGCGATCAGCTGACGTAAATAACATACATGTGTATGGATATTTGAAACTCTTACATGCTCTAGTGAATATGTATGAACATATACAAGTAAGTCAAGCTCACGTTGGCACATATGAGACTTAAAGTAATTGAAATTGGGGTTCATTTTGAATGTTATGACCCAAGAAGAACGATTTCTAAAACAGCTTTAACCTCTGTTGACAATTAAACAGCAGAACGCCAATGCATAAATGATAGTTTTGCAAGTCACGGGTAGGTTTTTTTTCTACTTCAGTGCAGGTCAGACTCTTGACATAGAACTACGTCAGGTAAATTAAGTTTCGCCGACCTACTTAGATATTAAATAGTGTAGACAAAACATTTTTTAGTCTGAATATCTATGCGGCAACGTCCTTGATGAGTGGGTGTAGTAATATAGGCATCGGCATGTATACAGATTAGGGGGTTAAAGACAAATAATGTATTTCTAGCTTTATTCGAAGTTGGTTGTCTGTGGTACAACTAATGCATTTAATAATGTTAATGTGGAGGGATGAAGAGCGACTCTGTCAACAGCGGTTGGTTTGATGTGAGATGCCCTGCAGGAATTGACAGCTTTAATTTTGAGTGAGTTTAATTTTACGCCGCTTTTAGCAATATTCCAGCAATATCACGCCGAGAGAAATCAGAAATCGGCTTCACACATTGTACCCATGTAAGGAATCGAACATGGGTCTTCGGCGTGAAGAGCCAACGCTTTAACCACTACGCCCCCTTCATTTTTGAGCATGCGCAACGTGTAAATACAAAATACAAGTACACTTGTATCCCAGCGTCTTGTCTGTTACTGTTTCAAAGTCATTGCCAGGTTTTTGCATGTATTCCCTGAGTGATTAACCTGTAACCAGCATCAATATAATAATCTTAAAGTCCACCTTAAAATTATGTTTGAAAATTTAGATAATCTGTTGAAGAAATATGTCCATCTTATGTAGACGTTCATCATTAATGAAGACCTTGGTATTTGTAAACACAATGTGAAACAATTAAGATATTCCCTCCTACAACAATGGAAGCAGCTCAAAACGTCATGCTGGCATACATTTCCAAGGAACAAACGTTAATGTTTGGTGGAGATCCATACAAGCAAATATAATTATACAGCAATGATCATTTATGCACAGATAAATATTGAAGCACTTACTGCATGGTTGTTGATCTGCAAGTTTTAGATATCCGTCGATGGCTGAGAGCTCTGGATACCTTCCACCTCTCAGACTCAACACACAAGCATATCCCAATAGAAAACCGCAAGTTGAATGTTTGCTACAGCTCCTGGACCAGGGATATTTATTACCAAGGGAGGTAACTCTGTCCGGCGTAATCGCGGTCTATTGCCGTTCATTCAGCTTGGACTGAAGTGCATTTTTTCTTACCAGCCTATGTTGATCAATGATATTAAAGGATGAAAGGGTTATTAAGATGAAGAGTTTCAGAACCCTTTTTTGCAAACTTTATTCCGATGTTTAATGTTAAGAGTGAAAATTACATCTAGCAGAACATTTACCGTCGGTTTAATCTTAGTATGCTGCAGAAATAAATCCTGAAATAATCTCTTATCTCTTAGAGATTATTTCAGGATTTATTTCTGCAGCAAACTAAGATTAAAACGACGGTAAATCCCTAATACATATGATAACGGCACCTCGTAAGCGTATATGGGCTGTTTAGTGTGAAGTTTTAATTTTTACAGGAAATCGTTCAGATGGAAAACAGTTACGTAACGTTCGCTTCAGGCGTACAGCGTTTCAATATTTAATTTTCAAGAAATGTTTTGTTGAAATGATAGCACAACTGTCGGTCGATCATGTTACTGTTAACATGACTGATATTTGTTGTTTCGCTACTGAAAAACAGCTAATGCGGAAATCACCCGAAGGTACCCCCACCATCACCCCGCTGTACCGTCGCCGCAACCCGTGCACCAATCTCGACGGTGTTCAGTCAGGTGTTGGTACTCCATACACCTGGCCCCTACATCGGCTGTTCTCGGAAGTGCGGTGAGGTTGGGTAGCCTAGTGGTTAAAGCGTTCGTTCGTCACGCCGAACACCTGGTCGATTTCCCACATAGGTACAATGTGTCAAGCCCATTTCTCGTGTCCCCCGTCGTGATATTGGTGTGATATTGCTGGAATATTGTTATGAGCGGCGTAAAACTATACGCTCTCACTCACTCTCAAAAGCATCATACATTAGAGACTGATCACGTTTGACACTTGGAAACATTTTAATTTATTTTTTATCTGACATTATCGTTATTTTATTCACGTTTTCAGCTGCTATTGGTAAATGTAATGAAAACAGAACAACGTATTTCATACACAGCAGCAGCTATGATCGTGTTAGTTTTCAAATCACGTTTTCAAGCTCTTGCGGCGACCTTTGACCTCGGTCGTTATCTCAATTCTGTTCTTCCGGCAGCGCGCTTTCATCTTGGGATTATGGGAAAGTTAATAACATTTTGTATAAATATTTGTTGATAGACGCAATCTACGACTCTGTAATAAACAGTGGCAAATACATTACCGATTCGTATTTCGGTACAAGTATGACCAGAGACCATATAATAGACGATACGAAAGTGAAACCCTGTTGCCGGACAGAGTAAGGTTTGTGGGTGGGGATCGTTGCTCGACGTACGCGGTTGCCAGGTTACGCGAGCTATTAAACTTTCGACAAATGTGTGAATTTAACTCATGATTTTATATTGTGCGACGTACGCCCCTTTCATGAAACTCATAGTGCGTTACAAAGTCCGACATGTTTGTTTTGCTGCTACTTGAGTGCAACAACAACACCGACAAGCTGTAGATGTTGCAAATGTCGCTGACCCTAGACACTGTCTCACCTGATACGTTTCCTTGCAAATATAACCAATCCCTTATTCTCTTGTGCACGCATTTCAAGAGCATTTTTGATTCATGTTTCATATGTTTAAACTGTATGTGAGAATACATTGTTGGAGGATAGGTGAAACTTGAGATATGTGATTTTAACTCAGTCAGGTTGCCATGCCAGTCGACAAGTCGAACGAACGCAAACATTTTATGACCCGGAGAGGTCTTTATGCTTGTTTATCACTGAAAGGTCAACAGAACACGTTTGACAGCCGACGACTTGATCCCGAACTATCCCGATGCGTATTTTACGTTCGCTTCACAGAATTAGTTTCACACAACCTCCCCGTCCCGTCCCTCCTGCCCCGGCCCCAAGATGTAGTGAGTATCAAACTGTTTTCAGAATTGTTCCATTTTGAGAATTACTGAGTGTGTAATTGATTCAGAAGTCGTCAAAAGATGCAGCATCATGTAACACGGCGGGGCTGCAGTGGTGACACAGCACTATCCCCCAAATTAGGTCACGGCTATACGGGTCGGCTGTCTCACAGTCAGCAATACTTACTCGGCGTCATCGTTCCAGTATAGTCTCAGGGTCCCTGAACCACATTATTTTCCCTACTGCCTAGCCCTCCCAGCAATGCTAAAGCCCTAAATGAANGACAAATGGTGCATGAATTGCGCATTCAGTATTGTTGATTGCGTCTGTTTATTGCAGTGCACGCTTACTCTGCACACGCTGTGAAATTGCTGCTATTTTTGTTTACGTAATACTTATCACAAAGGCGATCAGCTGACGTAAATAACATACATGTGTATGGATATTTGAAACTCTTACATGCTCTAGTGAATATGTATGAACATATACAAGTAAGTCAAGCTCACGTTGGCACATATGAGACTTAAAGTAATTGAAATTGGGGTTCATTTTGAATGTTATGACCCAAGAAGAACGATTTCTAAAACAGCTTTAACCTCTGTTGACAATTAAACAGCAGAACGCCAATGCATAAATGATAGTTTTGCAAGTCACGGGTAGGTTTTTTTTCTACTTCAGTGCAGGTCAGACTCTTGACATAGAACTACGTCAGGTAAATTAAGTTTCGCCGACCTACTTAGATATTAAATAGTGTAGACAAAACATTTTTTAGTCTGAATATCTATGCGGCAACGTCCTTGATGAGTGGGTGTAGTAATATAGGCATCGGCATGTATACAGATTAGGGGGTTAAAGACAAATAATGTATTTCTAGCTTTATTCGAAGTTGGTTGTCTGTGGTACAACTAATGCATTTAATAATGTTAATGTGGAGGGATGAAGAGCGACTCTGTCAACAGCGGTTGGTTTGATGTGAGATGCCCTGCAGGAATTGACAGCTTTAATTTTGAGTGAGTTTAATTTTACGCCGCTTTTAGCAATATTCCAGCAATATCACGCCGAGAGAAATCAGAAATCGGCTTCACACATTGTACCCATGTAAGGAATCGAACATGGGTCTTCGGCGTGAAGAGCCAACGCTTTAACCACTACGCCCCCTTCATTTTTGAGCATGCGCAACGTGTAAATACAAAATACAAGTACACTTGTATCCCAGCGTCTTGTCTGTTACTGTTTCAAAGTCATTGCCAGGTTTTTGCATGTATTCCCTGAGTGATTAACCTGTAACCAGCATCAATATAATAATCTTAAAGTCCACCTTAAAATTATGTTTGAAAATTTAGATAATCTGTTGAAGAAATATGTCCATCTTATGTAGACGTTCATCATTAATGAAGACCTTGGTATTTGTAAACACAATGTGAAACAATTAAGATATTCCCTCCTACAACAATGGAAGCAGCTCAAAACGTCATGCTGGCATACATTTCCAAGGAACAAACGTTAATGTTTGGTGGAGATCCATACAAGCAAATATAATTATACAGCAATGATCATTTATGCACAGATAAATATTGAAGCACTTACTGCATGGTTGTTGATCTGCAAGTTTTAGATATCCGTCGATGGCTGAGAGCTCTGGATACCTTCCACCTCTCAGACTCAACACACAAGCATATCCCAATAGAAAACCGCAAGTTGAATGTTTGCTACAGCTCCTGGACCAGGGATATTTATTACCAAGGGAGGTAACTCTGTCCGGCGTAATCGCGGTCTATTGCCGTTCATTCAGCTTGGACTGAAGTGCATTTTTTCTTACCAGCCTATGTTGATCAATGATATTAAAGGATGAAAGGGTTATTAAGATGAAGAGTTTCAGAACCCTTTTTTGCAAACTTTATTCCGATGTTTAATGTTAAGAGTGAAAATTACATCTAGCAGAACATTTACCGTCGGTTTAATCTTAGTATGCTGCAGAAATAAATCCTGAAATAATCTCTTATCTCTTAGAGATTATTTCAGGATTTATTTCTGCAGCAAACTAAGATTAAAACGACGGTAAATCCCTAATACATATGATAACGGCACCTCGTAAGCGTATATGGGCTGTTTAGTGTGAAGTTTTAATTTTTACAGGAAATCGTTCAGATGGAAAACAGTTACGTAACGTTCGCTTCAGGCGTACAGCGTTTCAATATTTAATTTTCAAGAAATGTTTTGTTGAAATGATAGCACAACTGTCGGTCGATCATGTTACTGTTAACATGACTGATATTTGTTGTTTCGCTACTGAAAAACAGCTAATGCGGAAATCACCCGAAGGTACCCCCACCATCACCCCGCTGTACCGTCGCCGCAACCCGTGCACCAATCTCGACGGTGTTCAGTCAGGTGTTGGTACTCCATACACCTGGCCCCTACATCGGCTGTTCTCGGAAGTGCGGTGAGGTTGGGTAGCCTAGTGGTTAAAGCGTTCGTTCGTCACGCCGAACACCTGGTCGATTTCCCACATAGGTACAATGTGTCAAGCCCATTTCTCGTGTCCCCCGTCGTGATATTGGTGTGATATTGCTGGAATATTGTTATGAGCGGCGTAAAACTATACGCTCTCACTCACTCTCAAAAGCATCATACATTAGAGACTGATCACGTTTGACACTTGGAAACATTTTAATTTATTTTTTATCTGACATTATCGTTATTTTATTCACGTTTTCAGCTGCTATTGGTAAATGTAATGAAAACAGAACAACGTATTTCATACACAGCAGCAGCTATGATCGTGTTAGTTTTCAAATCACGTTTTCAAGCTCTTGCGGCGACCTTTGACCTCGGTCGTTATCTCAATTCTGTTCTTCCGGCAGCGCGCTTTCATCTTGGGATTATGGGAAAGTTAATAACATTTTGTATAAATATTTGTTGATAGACGCAATCTACGACTCTGTAATAAACAGTGGCAAATACATTACCGATTCGTATTTCGGTACAAGTATGACCAGAGACCATATAATAGACGATACGAAAGTGAAACCCTGTTGCCGGACAGAGTAAGGTTTGTGGGTGGGGATCGTTGCTCGACGTACGCGGTTGCCAGGTTACGCGAGCTATTAAACTTTCGACAAATGTGTGAATTTAACTCATGATTTTATATTGTGCGACGTACGCCCCTTTCATGAAACTCATAGTGCGTTACAAAGTCCGACATGTTTGTTTTGCTGCTACTTGAGTGCAACAACAACACCGACAAGCTGTAGATGTTGCAAATGTCGCTGACCCTAGACACTGTCTCACCTGATACGTTTCCTTGCAAATATAACCAATCCCTTATTCTCTTGTGCACGCATTTCAAGAGCATTTTTGATTCATGTTTCATATGTTTAAACTGTATGTGAGAATACATTGTTGGAGGATAGGTGAAACTTGAGATATGTGATTTTAACTCAGTCAGGTTGCCATGCCAGTCGACAAGTCGAACGAACGCAAACATTTTATGACCCGGAGAGGTCTTTATGCTTGTTTATCACTGAAAGGTCAACAGAACACGTTTGACAGCCGACGACTTGATCCCGAACTATCCCGATGCGTATTTTACGTTCGCTTCACAGAATTAGTTTCACACAACCTCCCCGTCCCGTCCCTCCTGCCCCGGCCCCAAGATGTAGTGAGTATCAAACTGTTTTCAGAATTGTTCCATTTTGAGAATTACTGAGTGTGTAATTGATTCAGAAGTCGTCAAAAGATGCAGCATCATGTAACACGGCGGGGCTGCAGTGGTGACACAGCACTATCCCCCAAATTAGGTCACGGCTATACGGGTCGGCTGTCTCACAGTCAGCAATACTTACTCGGCGTCATCGTTCCAGTATAGTCTCAGGGTCCCTGAACCACATTATTTTCCCTACTGCCTAGCCCTCCCAGCAATGCTAAAGCCCTAAATGAAACAAGTCTAGATTTCCTCTGGTTCTGAATCTCCAATCTCACGGGGACTCCTTTTTTTTAATTTAAATGGATTTATTTGATATAACTATCACAGTTTAATATATTCAGAGACTAAGTGTGAGTCTACTTCCAGAAGCTGTACCACCCAGACCAGTGTACCTACCTATAGCCTGTACCTGTGCGCTGTGACAGTCAATCAGGGTTAGGCCAGGTACAGTGCATCAGCAAGCAAGCTGGCGATGTAATACTTCAGAGGGTTAGTTAGATATAAATAGACTCATAAAACATCTTGATATGATAAATTCGACACACTATTTGGGCATACTATGTACATGTATGTCAGTATACATGTAATTTATAATTGTGATTCTTTTAGAAATGCGTGAACCTAACCAGACTGTTGTACCATATTGTTATGTATAACATTTACCAGTACGTACGCACGCACGCACGCACGCACGCACGCACGCACGCACGCACGCAAGCACGCACGCACATTTCAACAAACGAAGGTCCTGGACGAAGTTCAGAAACTCTCAAGAAAGTACATGCATTTGTAATCTGATCCCTGTCACATCTAAATCGCCACGTTTCAGAGTAATATGCAACGTGTTAAATTACCCACTTCAACAGAATGCAAATGATCGCTCACTTCAACATCACCTACAGAATAAGTCACGCGGTACCTACACACCCGGAGTACACCCCACATACCCCTTTTAATGCTCCTCCGGTCAAAGCAGTCATGGAGTCGCCAAGCCGTGACAGTGTGAGAAGTATGGAAACGCTAATATCAACCATTACATTAATTGTATCGGTAAAACTGCGTGTTTCGAATGCCTTGTCCGACCTGGCGTGGGTGTGATATATGTCAAAGGAACATCGTGAATAGTATAGGAAATAACGACCTTTATAACGCGTCACGTTTTCACTCATGTCAGCGCCTCTCTTGTCTGTCATACAGACCCTGAAACAAATGAAATACAAAACAATCATTGTTCTGCAGATTTGTTTAGTCTCTGAAAAAGAAGAAAGTCTCAGGGCACCTCTCATTAAATTTTATGAATGTTAATTAGAAACTGTTTTCTTTCTGTGAAATGTGTTGACATCAAAGACTAGATGTTAGTCTACGCCTCTCAGTTTTGTCAGGCCACTGGTTGTGATAAGCCAGAGTTCTGTCCATTACGAATTTAAAAGCGACCCTGAAAAACGTACTGTGAACACCTGAGTGTTACTAAAGTTGACTGAAAGTAGGTATGAAGCGCTATTCTCGTATGACAAAAACGTGCTATTTACGATCTCCTGTATCATGTTTCCAGTCAATGAATCCTGGGCTTGAAAGTGTAACAGACTGTATCCTTATCCCAAGCCACAATAGCAGCTTGGATGATGCCATTCTATAAGGGATAACATTACTAGCTGGAGTAGTAGGGAAATTGTCAATATAAAGACGCGATATTATAGAGACCAGAGGGAGTTTCTAAGACCGAAGGGGATACTGTCAAGGCCAAGAGGGATATTGGCTAGACTAGTGGGGATACTGTGAAGACAAGGAGGGATATCGTCAAAACCAGGTGGGCTATATTGTCAAGGCCAGAAGGGAGATCGTCAAAACCAGGTGGGCTATATTGTCAAGGCCAGAAGGGAGATCGTCAAGACCAGCTCAGGAGGGCTATATTGTCA
>VKKT01000115.1:27034-43859 GCA_008038995.1 Haliotis laevigata
GTCACACGAGGTATTGACTTCAGCGCCACCACACATCTCCATGTGACACTCAAACTGACTTTTCTCGAGTTGGTGCCAAATACGGATAAGTCTGCATTCCCAGTGTGAAATTTCGCTATATTTCATTGACTCATAAAGCCCCTACAAGATGTTTCCAAATAAACATAAAAATACAGATGAAATTCCTATGTGCGTTTCTTTTTTGGGAGAGAATATATAACTTTATTCATAATTATACATTCAGTGCAATGTACTCCTCCTCTTATATTGTTTTGTATATGGTTGGTATGCTTTTAACGGGTATAACGCTAAATCACGTAATACACGGCTATATTAGTGCTAGTATCACTCAGCCACTTAGACAAATACAATGTACAATAGAAGCATGTCAGCCGTGATGTCCATAAATACCCGTTATGTTAATTATGTATGTGTATGACGTTTAGCAGAAAGAGAAACTGGATTCCAAACTTCCGACTGTTGATGAGCAGCTAACGCAAGTTTGCCATGAGACCACTCACACATGACATATTTCAGTCTCAGTGACTGCATGTTTTTTGCTCATGGTTTTCAGAGATATCTGGGAACATTTCTGTACACTCAACGTGAAGCGCTGACGTTAGAGTTGTTGCGTAGGGCCCAGTGCTGTTGACTGAATACAGTCAAGCGTGTTGAGATGACATATAGACGCAGACATAAACACCTGGCAACCCCAGTCATTTGTCTAGATAAGACCTTGTAAAGCATGAACACAGATGACTTATCAGCACCCTACTTCGTTTTTGAAATGCACATGAAAAGATTGACGATCGTGTTACATGTGTTATACAAATGTGTGATACGGTGAGACCACGTTAATCTCTGATAAGAATACACGCCATAGAATTTGAACATTTATTCTATTTCTATTTTATTGTGCCGAGAGTTATACTCATATCATAGGGATGTTAGGACTTGTGATCATCATCACCACTCATGTTGATTTGAATATTGAATTGTTCAACCCTCATTTCGAACAGCATGTACTGACTTTACTTACTCAGTTTTGTATAGATTCTAAAAAAACACCTAAAAATTACACCAACCGTCTCCGATCTGCAAACTGTGCAGCATTAATGTTTACAGTTAGGTCCTCGACAAAGTCATTGATCATGATATTGAATATAACAGGACCTATTACACTCCCTTGTAGAGTACAATTTTCAATCATAAGCTCACCTGACAGTTCTTGACCTATGCAAAGTTGAATGTTTCTTTCAGACAAAAATGACCATATCCACTTCAAAATGATACCTCTCATTGTTCCTCAAGTGTATTCAACTATCGGTAATGTTTAAAAACTATTGAATTATATGGGACTCATACGAGATGTTGGAATGGAATTCATTTTCTCATAAGTTTTTGTTTTTGGTGGACATTAATGACATGAAGTAATATATGTTTTACCCTTACTACTTACTGTCACGATTTAACATCTAAGCTTCATGAGAAAATGATTTTACACCCTTTCACCTTCACGTCATCGTGTATAACATGCTGGATTATGCCGTTATATAAACATTTTCAATTAGTTGATAAAGTAAACATTAGAAAGACCACAACCGTTGAATATAATAACTTGCCAATGTTTACGTGCGGGTGGTGATACTTATTGCTTACTGTGCAGTATAACCAAAAAGTGAATTTCGACGAAAGGACTATTTTTTGTTCCACTTTTATTCGCACTTGGGCTACATGTTTGACCTAATACTATCAATGGGTTGAATTGTGTGTCATGATACTTTGATGTATTCATGTATGTATTTGCAGTATAAAGGAAAAGCTTTATTCAACGAAAGTATTCTCGCTCATGGGCAAGATATGTTCAGAACGTTATACATTTAATGTATCATTAACCTAAAATAAGTTGAATTTTCTTGAATCATGAAACTTCTTTGAGTGGCATTTTAGAAGTTGGACGTACAGTAGTGAACAATCTTTATGGGCGACAACTAAACAAGAAATCTGTATCGAAACGTCGCGCTCACTAAATAAAACTTGTTATCCATAAAGTTTGTTCAATATGTTACATGTAAACACACTTTTATTACTTGAATCTCTGTAATCATGAGTTGTGAGCAAGAGTACGTATTCTTAACCATGGTCTACTGCAGGTAGTTTCCGAAAATAAAATAATATGTTTTTATTCTTAACATATCCCCATGATAATGGAATCTGGAATTTAGAAGTTAGACAGGAGCGCGTAGAGTATACGGACAAATAGGTTTCCAGAATTTAATTGTGGCGTGTTGCACAGGCTAGGAGGTCATACTCAGTGCCTGGTTGCGAGATTCCGCGTTGTTCGTACACAAAAGAGACTGTAAGTGAAAGTGATAGCGTCTTTATGTACTACTGTTCGCTGTACAGTCACAGCCGGCTGCGTACAGATATGAATAGAGAGAGCTTAAGGATGTGTGTCAGATACGTCAACTTGTGGGTACTGTAGAATACAACAAACTACGGTTATGACGATCACTTTTTAGCGATCACTGTTTTAGCTCCTAATACACTGATGTACAAAAGAAAGTACACACCTGGTGCTTTTGAATTACTTTTTAAAAAGCGACGATAATGTTTTGAAAACAGTTTTTACAGTGCTGAAGTCACAGACCTTCCTAATATGTTGCCAAACACCACAGATATCGTGCCCAATTGGGAAGTTGCCAGTCAAAAACACTTTTCAAATAATCCCAAAACACCAGCTGTGTACTTTCTTTTATACATCAGTTTATGTTTCAGTTTATTATATCTGTCATTTACCTGTAAGCCTACATGTTATTAACTGATTCCAAATCAAATCTGAGCTTCAGGGTCCATTGAGGTACCAATTGCATAGAGTTGTCATTTCTAGTGAGTGAGTGAGTAAGTTGTGTTTTACGCAGCTTTAAGCAATATCACGGCGAGGGGTACACCCACATGTGCACACATGTGGGGAATCGAACCCGGGTCTTCGGCGTGACGAGTGAACGCTTTAATCACTATGCTACCCCACCGCCCCACGTAGCGTCTAAGTGAATAGTAGGACAATACCCGGTGTGAGTGAGTGAGTTTAGTTTTACGCCGCTTTTAGCAATATTCCAGCTATATCACGGCGGGGGACACCAGAAATGGGTTCCACATATTGTACTCATGTGGGGAATCGAACCCGGGTCTTCGGCGTGACGAACGAACGCTTTAACCTCTACGCTACCCCACCGCCCCATACACGGTATGATATTGCTAGATTGTTGTTAATAGCAATACATTGCTTCAATCAATTACTCTTATATTACTTGTTGTCTTCAATTGGTACTTTTTACATTGGAATGTTGAAAATACGGCGTGAGACAACGAGATATATATTTTGCTTCAATATGAAAATTGTCACAAGGGGTATCTCAACATTGCACGACTCCAAGCATGTACTAGGGCGACAGGGAGAGAATCATACATTTATCATTTACTCATTGGTGCTTTTAGTTACCGTTCGTTCTCCCCAGATATACAAAATATTTATCACACTGTTTGCTGGTACGTCTTCTATTCCTAGACGATACCAAGTTACGGTTACATGAAATATTCCTTTCCTTTCTGTATTTCATTTAATGCCACGAACAAACAAGCTAAAGCAAGTTGGGAATTGTCGAATCTTGAACAGACAAACCGACCGCCTCCGTGGTGTAGTGGTTAGAGCGTCCGCCCGGAGAGCGGAAAGTCGCGGGTTCCATCCCCGACCGCGTCATACCAAAAGATTTTAAAATATGGTACTTGTTGGTCCCTGCCTGGCGTTCGGCATTAATGGGTACAACAAGGACTGGTCGGCTCGGAGTCAGTATACTGTGTCTGAGTGGGTTATTCATGCTTCACTTCGGCATGGTGTCTCAGTGGGCTAGCACTATAAAACCAGCTTTAGTCTGGGACAGTACAAGCACATACACATACACATACACATACACACGCATGCACGTCGTCATATGAGCGAAATATTCTCAAGCACGACGTTAAACCCAATTTCACCTCGCCTCACCTCACAGACAAACGGCCAGTGATTGTTTTTTTAAGCTCCAGGCCACACCGGGGCAGCCAGGGACTCATGTGCTAGTGAGCTCTTCGCACACAGACCTTTTCCCCCGTGACCTATGTACATTCAGCCATGTCAAGTAACTATGTATGCGCACGAGAGTCAGTTTGAAATATGAATATAATTTCTACGGAACCATTTCTCTGAGCTGAATTCAATAGTGCTGTGTATGATGTTGAACAGCTCATGTATAGACCCGGGACACCATCTATCTGTATCATTATTTACTTTTGCTAGTAATTGGTTTCTAATCACATACATTCTGATCTCCAAGCAATGACAAGACAATTGTTACAAATATTTTCCTTAATTAGTATTGTTACTATTATGCCTTACTTTCACATGTGCTGACAAACTTCTTAGAATATGTTTAGTGTATGTCCAATGTATACAATATTTCCCTTCCACACCATCGATAAGTTTTCATTTAATCATATGTACATAGACCTAGCAATACCTTCGTGTGTTTTAACCAGAAGAACATTAACAGAAAAGCATTTAAATATACCGACTGATCCAAACGGGTTATTTTGGAAGAAATGAATAAATGGAAAAAAAAGCATAAATAGTATTTTAGTCTAATTGTGTGTATACATGTGGAGAAAAGGTATCGCACCTAAAACTTTTTTGTCTCAATATTTTAAAAACTGCCATATAACAATATTATGAAAATAAATGGACACAATAACCTATTACATGTCAAAACAATAACCTATTTCATGTCTCAAACGCAACAAATCATGATGCACGTGCTGCAGGTAACCAGTGTGGAGCATATGAAACACTTGCACCCTTCGTGTCATGAAAATACATGTTCAATTATCATTCACTCTTGTTAGAAAACTTAGCTAAAATGCATACTTACTGTCTTAAAGCCACTCTATGGGACCCCTCAACTAGCGTCAGCCAAAAGACCGCAAATTATAGGTATGGTTAATGTCGGGTTGTCCATGAGACAAATTGCCAGGCAATTCGGTTACCACCCCTCAACAATCAGTCGATATGTGAGGAAATATCATCAATGATCTGCATGGTTCAGGCAGACCACGCAAGACATCAGCTAGACAAGACACACCATTACTTAGTCTTGTTCGGCGATTTCAACTTCAGCGTGTCACAGTGAGAAGAAATCTGTATGGACAAAGATACCAAGAGGAATCCCGAGGAGGCATGTAGTGCCCCATTTTGATAATCATCCCCTATTAACAAGGCCAATCATTATGGACGACAACGCCAGGCCACATCAGTGATTTCCTGCATCAAGAAGCGATTACCACCTTTCCATGGCCACCCAGAAGCTCTGATTTGAGCCCTATCGAGCATGTTTGGGACATTCTGGGGCGTAAGGTTCGTCAGCGAGATCCGCCAGTCCAGAATACTGATGTATTATAGCATACATCGCACCAAGAATGGAACAGGTTGCCTAACATCGGATTCAGCACCTTGTGCACTCAATGAGGACGAGGGTTCAAAACGTCATCAAGGTGGACGTAGGTTACACAAGATACTGACTGTGTCTTCTGTTTCTGAAACTAGAGACCTGACATGTGGATTGGGTGCATGAATTAGCACTATGCATCGTGTCACCGTTCGGGATGGCAATATTTTGAGTGAGTGAGTGAGGGAAGGAGTGAGTGAGGGAGTGAGTGAGTTATATTTATCGTCACATTGGCAATATTTCAGCCAAATCGTGACGAGAACACTTAATTCTCAGTAAAGATCAATATAATTAGAAGCTATAAAACTGTTTATGATGAACAGTGAAACTTCCAGTGTATCACATATAGAGATATAAGACTAGCATGTAACTAAAAACTTATACTATAATGCAAGACAATGCAATATAAAAACGGGCTATAGATCACCAGCAACTGAAAGTAGATCACCATACCAGAGACCCTAGACGGATTTATATTATCC
The DNA here is from genome assembly GCA_008038995.1 of Haliotis laevigata. Lineage (NCBI taxonomy): Eukaryota > Metazoa > Mollusca > Gastropoda > Lepetellida > Haliotidae > Haliotis > Haliotis laevigata. The sequence continues at coordinate 33,054 of VKKT01000115.1, forward strand.
ACTCAGCCGTTGGTGATTGTAGTTAAATTTAGCCATAATTTAACAACACCCAAAAATACTGCGTTTAAAAAAGTTGGTAAGTTTAATTTACCTTGAACGTTTAGGACTCACATAACCCCACAGGAGGATCATAATTGCAAAATACTTCAACCCCCTGTAAGGATACAGCCATTCACAATCTCAGCTACTAATCAAACTTCCAGTAATGAAATATGTATCTATTTACAAAAACTTCTTTCATGATTCTTTCATCACAATGAATGCAAAACTGGGGATCTTCACCTCAATAAATATTTATGCGACATCGTCACATGATGACCTCATCAAATCTGGACTGACAACCCAAGTAGGTGTAACCAATATACTTTTATTACGGGACCCATGTTTAATCAAATTATACCATTCAGATATTTTTTTATTGTTGGCTTTTGCGTTAATGAAAAGTCATTTTAGCACTTTGGCTACAAAATAATTTCCTGTGGAGACACGTATGCTATATACATATATATATTATATTCTCATCACTTTCTTTATATATATATATATATATATTATATATATATATATTATATATATATATATAAAGAAAGTGATGATAATACCGAGCGTACAGTAGTTCATATATAAGAAGACGTTTCTGAAATAATATATTTACAGAGGGAGAGAGAGAGAGTGAGCGATTTATTTGCATATAAGGCCATACGACCTAACAGAGTTACCAACGAAGGTTTGAACGAGTGTACATAACATGGATCGAAGAAATGATTTTGCTAACAATGTTTCGCAGAATAAACAAATTTAAAATATTTCACAAGGTTGTTAGAGATGTTAATATCTGAGGATGTACATTTAAATGGAGACATAGTGCTCACTTGATTTCTTTGGAATAAGACAAAATTGATAAGGGTATCTATCTGTGATGCGTATGTAATAATCTTATCCAATATTTAATACATTTTACAAAATAGACATTTGACAGAGGGGTCGTCTGCTTTCCCCATAAGAAACAACATTAGGAGATCTGTAACAAACTTGTAACATCAATTTGTAAAAATTACGATGGGTAATTTCAATATTCTCTCCTTTTTGAAAACCCCAGATCTCAGCGCCGCATGTAAGACTTGGAACAATCTTCTTATCAAAAATATAAAAAGCATCAGAAAACACATATTATACCGTCTTATCAATGATTTAACAGGCCAAAGTGCTTTACTAGCTTGTTCACAGAGAGTTTTACATGCTCTAGTCCAAAATAATTTAGGCGTTACCATAAGTCCAAGATACTTGTAAACATTTACAGTTTCCCTTGGGGGCCACTATACAGCCATTTTTCATGTTTTGATAGAGGGACACCTATCTTAAAAACAACAATTTTTTATTATTTTTATCAATATTAATATCCATTCCCAATTTGTAAGAATACATATGTAAAGCATCAAGACGACGTTGAAGTTTAACAACAGCAACCAAACTCAGATCATCTGCAAACAACAATGCAATAATGTTTAACATTTTTTCGGATATAAAAATACCGTCCTGAAATTTATTTTCTAGTGACAGTTTGAGTTCATTAATGAACAAAGAAAACAGCACAGGGTTCAGGACACATCCTTGACGAACTTCACAGGAGCTATCAAAATATTCAGTTAATTTCTATCCTATGAAAATCATAGAATACAGTGGCTTTAACATTTCTGTCACTATATCTCTTTTAATGATGAGCAACTCTTTATTATAATTGATGTTTTTCCATGTTGTTAAAAGACAACATTTATTTACTTGGACCTAAGACCTTTCTGCAGAAAATAACGATTGGCTGAAATGATTATCATTCTTTCTTTGTGATTAGTGATCTGTGCATTTCGGGCGGGCGGTAAACGTGTACGACACGAGGGCATTCCTCAATGAAATTTAGACCTTTTCTGAAACCATGATCATACTCGTAACTATCAGCTGCAGCAACTTTCGTAAGACGAGGAGATATAACTGACACACAGTATCGCCCTAGACGAATAGGCCACGCATGCACTTTCCATCATAACATGAGTGAGTAAAAATAAGTTTAGGTACACCAATATTCAAGTAACATTCCACCATGTATGTTCTTCACACATTGTACCCATGTGGGGAGTGGAGCCAGGGTATGATATGGCGAGCAAATGCTTTACCCTGTAGAGTGTCCAAGCATTCTCCAACAGATGATGAGTTCTTGGGGCAGAATAGGCTGTAGCCTGTCCCGTCAGCTTTTGTATTCTCCATTAACTGTCAACAATTTACATTCATGTAAACGGATTCTCTTAAATGACATTCGCATATTGCAGTGGTGTTAAATACAAAGTCCAACGTTTCAACGTTTTACACGTTAAAAGTAATATTTGAATAGTTAGCCGGCGATATTCATAATTATTTCAGGGGACAAAGCCATAAACTAACACGAGATGAGGAATTGCCATATATCAACTCTTGCATGAGAAATGTAGGTTTGTCAAATATCGGTTTTTAAACACGACCATATTTGTGAAACTGTTGTTGCATTCTTTACACGCATACAATCATGTTTTCATATGTTAAAACACTGATAAGATAAAATTGCAAATTCGTCGTTTGTCCGCAGCAAATGCTTTAAAAAGGCTAAATGGATTGAGAACCAAATAACAGAAAGCACTCTTCTTACCTGCTAACCCTCACAAATCTGAACCAATTTACAATCTACAATATAAGCACAATCTATTGGCTATTGTTATATTAACGTAAGAATTGCGTAAAATGTCATTTTGCAGATAAATAAAATAACTTAATATTCTTTCTGAATGAATTGATTTGCTTGAAGCATCCTGTTTTCAGTGTTTCTGAGTGAATATCTATAATCGTCTTTCGAAAGTCATGTACAATTCATGCGACGTGCGTTTTGTCAGTAATAAGTCAAAACGTCATATTCAAAGAATAGGTATGATTTCAGGACATATACAAATTGACGTATGGAAATGTTACCCAGATGTGAGCTTCAAGTTGGCTTAGTCGTACTTAGGCAACCATGTATATTTACGTTCAAATCTAAAGATATAAAAGAAGATATCTTATTATCATAAGATAAACGAGGTTTCAAACATACCCAAGATGACGCATGGAATTACATGTATATAATGTACATTTACCAAAAAAGTGGGACACATTCAAAACCCTATCAAATCACGTGTACCAATTGACAATTTATCAGCCACACGTTATTATCATGTCACGTCAGTTTCCCTACATGATTACATATTTTGTATCAAAAATATACAAAAAAAATAACATGTATATAAAGGCCTAGGCAATAGAGCAGGACATTGCAGGCACGCCTAAAATGTACCCAGTGGATACAAAGGATGCCTTTTTTGCTGAACATTAAACATTTTAACAAACATCTTCCTATTATACATACATACAATATTGAATGGGAATCTCCCGAATTAGAAAATACCATTATGAATGGCATTTTGAATGTCTTTGAAGCATATCTTTACATTGAATTGTCAGCCTTGGAAAACAGGTTTTTGAACAGTAGACAGCTGTGAATTTGAGACGGGTATTAACGAACAACTTTTGTACTCACAAACGGGCATAGGTACAGGATATTATATGAATGTCCATGTCATACTAGGCTTACGAATTCCCGAGCGAGAGTGAGTGTCGTAAACATAGTATGATATGGGAACGAATATAATGTTCTATTTATTACGGAGGAAATTGAGGAAAATAAACCTAAATCTACTTTCAAACATAGGCCGGCTACCCTCCGTCGCCGCATGTAAAACGCAATGTCAGAGAAGTAACGTGACATTATATCATTGTTCAAGAAGTCACGTCACCATGACAAAGTGATATATTGCCCTTGGGCATCGTATGAAAAATATGAACCCTGAAATTTTCGCTCTCGTAAGTAATAAAATATTTAGATATTATATTTACTTGTGTATCGTACACAACTTGGTTAGGCAGAGTAATTATATGCCAATAACGGTATGTAGTTACATATATGTACAAAAAGCTAACTTTTATCTGAAGGTGTGTTATAAGATTGAAGTTTATTAATAAAACCAGTCGAAAAAGACCGTTAAAACCCCATACGTGATAATATGGAATAATCACTATAACATAATTTACGGTAAGTCACAAAATTGAAATAAACTTATCTAATTACAAATATATATATTAGCTAAGATACAACAAATACAACAGAATGAAGACATAAGTTTGATTTCATATTTGAACTGACGCAATACAAAGTGATAAATAAGAAATATAATCAATTATTCAGGCATTTGGGTATATATTAGGTTTATTTAATGTCGATTGAACACAACGTTCTAAATGTTGCATTCATAACATTTATAGTTACAAGGAGTATTTGTTTACAATATCTGTATCTTCAAACTCTGAATGATAGAATCGACTAGTAAAACTTGGAATGAAAGTGTGGAGATTTACCTCAGCTGACTCATTTGTTGAATTCTGAACAAAATTGACATCAAATGTGTAATCACACTAATCGACATGTAGAGAAGGACCACACGTTGTCAATATTTCACATTCAACATATGTTGATAAGCATATATATATTCTTTCAAACCTATTATTACCTTTCAAAAAAGTATGTTCAATACATACCCATGCATCTCTTCCAGAAATGTAATATCATACATTATGTTTCATCAGCTTCAACAAATTATGGTAACCCATTAACAAAAACACATACCAAATCGCATTCTGGTATCAAATCCGAATGCTGAATGACGCGCATTTCATGATGTTTTTAATGCTCAGAAACAGTAAAGACAGTACAGTGCAGAGACATGAACGTTTAAGCAAATTGTTAGTTTGTAAGCAACGGTAGGCCTGTCGAAAATGGGTTTCATTCACATGTTGCTTTAAAATGCAGCGCAGCATTTTTGACGATGAGCAGTTAATAAAATGGACAAACCAGGGGGCATCACTAGGACCATGGTTTCTTACCCCCCTCACAAGACTGAAGGACAGATAAATGATTATATTTTCCAATAGTCAGTTTCTCTTTTATATCGAGCAATTCCAGCTGCTCTAGCCTTTGATATTTACAATTCACATATAGAAGCAAGAATGCGAAGATGTCAAAGAGCATCATATTACTGTTGTTTCAAACATTTTATGGAAGACATGTAAAGGAAAACTCCAAATTTGCTTCAAACAAAATCAAGTACGATTCAAATCCCAATTTGGACTTAAACATATATTACCATATGAGTTAAGATGAACAGTAGATTTGGATCGATATCCTATGTGATTACTATCGACATGCTATGTGATTACTATCGACATGTTTTGTGATTACTATTTGATCGTGACACACAAACACAATGACAGGTGTATTCGGAAACTTACCCTTTTTATAGGTGACTGGGTATTTTGAATTCATAGCAAATATACCATTTACAATACTGTAACTCATACATATGATTATATGGTGTATGTGAAGTTGCCTAGTCACCGAAAAGGCGTGTTCTGGGACTTGATTCGGTTTCAACTGATCACGAGAAATCCGACTTTGCAAGTGAGCGAGGCAGTCTCTTCAGATGCTTTGAAGGTTTAGCAATGCTTTAAAATGAATGACAGGAACCAGAATCATAATGCTTTCAAACAAAGAGCAAAACGTTTTTGAAGGCTTTGAAAATTATTACTGTGTCCATTAAAATGTGCAAATGTCATTTAAAGAGAGTGATCCATAGACGAAAATTAGCATGGTGATAGTGACATTTTCAGCGGACGTAATGATAATAGTGACTTTGTTTGGTCGTAAGTCACGTACGCAAATGAGGAGCTGGGGTGGGATGGGGAGTACCAATCAGTACCTTTTGTGTGACCCCTCCCCTTTTCTGTCTTCTTTATCCTTCATTCTTTATGCAACAAATTGGCCAGATGTGCAAGTGTCTCATTCATATGTTGACTTTGACGCACGTATCGTGTTACCTTCCACATGTGCTCTATTGGGTTCAGATTCGGATATCTCGAATAAGAACGAAACTCCCACTATCGATTGATAATCGGGAGAAGGTAATGTTGACGTTGTCCATGTTGCGATACGTCGTCAGTTTGCCCTGAACCATCACAGAGTCAGATTCTCCATATTTGACAATCTATCCAACACAATACAAACCTTTCATTTCGATGTCTGTAGACAGTCTGTGTTTTTCTCTACGTTGAGGGTTGAAGACGAAATCATGCATCAGTTTCGCTGCTGTGTCTGTACGGTGCTGCTACATCGCAACTGTTGTCGTCGATGCATATGTCACAATACATGAACAAATAACGGTCGTCCAGGTGTAACTCCAACCTTTCGAAAACGATTCCGGGTTATTTGGTCCCATACACTCCTCAGAGCAGGCGAATCACCTACAGTCTCAGTGGCAGCAGCATGTCAATGAAAGACTCAGGTTCAGCCATTGTTTGTTCGGGTGGTGACTCTTGGTCCATAACGATGTCGAAATGAGGTGAGTACAATACTTGATTGAGATATAGGATGAGAGAAAAAAATAATTTTAAATTATCCATGTCATTGTTTCTTTTGGAAATATTTTACTTCTGCAAGAAAGATGAAATCTAAAGTTTTCAGATAGTTAATTAAATTGGGAATTGTTTTCTTTTGTTTTTTGATATAACAAAATAAATATGTCTCTTCGCAGAGAAAATTATATGGTTTAGTATTTTGTTGGATTGTGAAGTACCAAATCAAAACAGATATTTTGTTATTATGATTTCTTTGTTGAGGTATTTATTGATACAGATCTCAAGCTCATTCCAAAATGCCTTGGTTTCCAGTATACATTACAGATTGTTTCTTGTAGTTCATTACAAAAACTGCATATGTCAGAATCTATTAGTTTCATTTTCAAAAGCTCCCTTTTGGAATATATTATTCCATGTAAAAATATAAACTGAAAATTAAGAAGTTTAACATATTTTAAACTATGTCTATAAATACTGAATATCTTATGCCATTCAAAGTCACACTGAAAACGTGATTCCCATTTCGAATATATCTTAAGTTTACTGTCATCAGATATAAGTATATCATAAAAAGGTCTTGATCATTTTATAACTGTAATGAGGCTTTTGTTACAAATGGTAATGTTCATATTGTTGATAGGTATCATCCTGTTGTTTCTAATAGTGTGTTTCCAGGATATAGGCAAGATATGTATAACATAATTGTAATCCAACATTGTTCCTCTTATACCATACATATGTTTTATTGTGTAAAAATTTAAAAGGTATTATTCCAGATTTATCACATATATCTTTAATAGTGAAGATTCCTTTCTCATCCCAGTGTTTTATGAAGTGATGGGTATCTTTTAATCTGTGATAAGGCTGGGCTAGGATATCATCAATGTTATCTGCATCAACATCAGTACGTAGTCTTCTTACAATATTTAGTCCATGCCTTTAGAACATCAATCCAATAAGGGTTTTGATATCAAAAACTTTTGAAGCATTAGCCCCAAACTTGAATAAATCATTGAAGGGTATAATACATGGATTATCTGCAGTGATTTTTCTACAATGTAATCTCAAAGTGAAGATTTTTAAAGTCTTAATAAAAGTTTGTATATCAATCATACGTAGCCCACCCTATTTTTTTAATCTTTTCATAGTTTCTCTATTGATTTTATCGTTTTTGCCATTCCAAATAAATTTAAAGAATATTCTTTCAAGTGAAGTAATAAACTTGTTGGGTGGATTGGGTTATATGTTAGAAACATGTACTAATATTGAAACTGCTGATGTTTTGATAACTGTAATCTTTCCTATTAATGTTAAATGCTTTTTTCTCCAGACTGCCAAAAGTCTATTAGTTTCTTCAAGCCTTTTTCTAGTATTAATCACCCATAAGTCACATAATGTTGAAGTAAATTTGATACTTAATACCTCAAATTCATCTCTGTGCCATTCTATTTTTATATCATTACATAATCTTTCATCACAAGCCGCTTTTGTTCCTATCCAGATTGCTTTAGTTTTATCAATATCTATCTTAAGACACGACATCTTGTAAAAGGTATTCAGTGTATTGATAGCAGCATACATTATTTCTCAGCAATAATTCTGTGCCACCAGCATATTGTCCAAGTTTGTATTCTTTACCATCTATAGTAATTCCTTTTATGTCCTTATTTGCTCTTATCATGCAACCTAAAGTTTCAACTACAAAGAGAAATAGGTAAGGGGATATGGGGTCCCCTTGTCTGCACCCTTTTTCATTTCTAAATAATTCTGATAAATGGTCATTTTGAACTACACAGGATGTTGTGTCTAAAGTTAAGAGGTCTGTCTAGCTCCTAGCTCCTTAGGGCCCAAAACCAATTTTTTCAATACTAAATCAAACAATCTTTTTGAGACAGTATCAAAAGCCTTTTCGAATTTAATCAAAATCAGTAAACCTGGGATATTTCGTTTTTGGGTTTCAAACATGATTTCATATAGTAGTCTTGTGTTTTCAATAATATTTCTGCCTGGAATAAATCCAGTTTGATAACATGAATAAGTGAGTCTAATGTTTTCTTTAACCGGTTTGTGATACAAGTGCTGATTATCTTATAAAGGGCATTTAGGAGAGGTATTGGCCTTCAATTGTTTAGAAAAGATCTATCTTTAGTTGGTTTAGGGATACAAGTTATAACTCCCCTTTTCATGGCCAAAGACAATTTCCTTTTAGTTGAGACTTTTTAAATAATCTGAAAATCCGAACGTTTAATTCTTTCCAGAAAAAAAGCTGAAAATAATCTATTGGAAAGCCCTCAATTCCTGAACCTTTTGTTATTTTTCATATTTCTGACTGCAGAGGTTATTTCATCTAAATCAATATCCCTTTCAATTGTGTTTCTCATATCATCATTTAGTGTGCCTCGTAAAGATGGGAAAGCCGCGATAACTTGGTGCGCCTAGTGTCTGCAAGAGCTGTATGATCCCAAGGGTGTTGAGATTGATAATACATTGTGCCGTTGAGATTGATCCAATGATCGAGGTGAAATAACCCAGCGCCTTGAATATGTACTAGTTGCGTGGATATGTGCGCTATATAAATATCCTATGATTTACGATGTACGATCAAGAGTGCTCTGTTTATAAGGGTTTCAAAGACCGCCCTACCACTCTTGCTTAGAAGTTGTTTGATGCAATTTACAACATCCAAGACCTCAGTAAATCTTTCAAGAAGTTTTATGGTAGACATGCGGACTTAAACGTCATTTCACGCCTCTTTGAAAGAAAAGGTTCAGCATTGAGGAATATTTTTGCAGGCATAAAGTAATTAACTTAAACAATGACTGCAAAGAGACGTATGCCGTGAATGCCAAATATGTTAAATGAAGCCCCCAAAAAACTATTTAAAAAATCGAATATTAAACAATTTAATATTGAAACACTTTATAACGATGACATGGAATGTCGATTTACCATACAGATATCTTAACCATATATGTATGTGCAATATACACACAGAAGTCACAAAAGTAAACAACTATATACACACGTTATAGCATTACAATATTGTTTACAATTTAAGACATGGGTTATAATCATATTATTTTTATAACATTAGCCAAAATATGAATAAAGCAATAAGCTATATATGTGTATATTTACAGTTTATGACACAGACCAAAAATCTTAAAGTAATTCATTATGTCAGCGCACACGATTTAACAGATCATCGGGTTTACTGCTTGACTAAGCGATTGGTAGAAGCAGTGTTTTTTTCTTAACATCGCACTGTAGTCCTACTGTCGTGCGGCGGCGGCATGTTATGGTATACAGTTATTACTGTGTAAATATGTCAAATCAGTATTTGATATGATCCTATGTTAGTTAGGACCTTGATCCTGCATCGTTGTTTTCATATTGCTGTGGGTCGTCTATGGGACTTAAAGAACGGACTGGCAAAAGTGCTCATATGCAGTTAGTGATTACACAGCGTGACGAAACACATTTTGTATAAATTTGTTCTAAATATATCAAGTAAGAATGTCTTTTGTTAGCTTATATACACACCTATTTTGAAGCTGTCTCACTCATCAAGAGCGCTGATGCATAACGAGAAACTTAGGCGAATCTTACTGGCGGAGTAATACGTATGTAAGCTCCTTGCCTCATACAACCATCAGTCTCTTCACATCTCTGAAGGAGGCTGCAACAACCCACTTCAGATTTCGGCCTAGCACCTGGCAGAACTTGGTAAGTAGACACATACACTTTCCTCGTACACCATTACATGTCTCAAGTTGATGTACACCGAATCGTTTCCATACATTTATCTTTTATTCTTTGCCCCTTTGTTGCTTGTCATCCCTCATAGCAATCGACTCTGGACTATACAATACAGTGATCTATGTTCTGAGCAATGCGTCACACCGTTTGGGGTACGAAGTCAGTGTGCATGACTACCTCTTACGACCACCAAAGGCATAGGCGGGGATCCAGGAATTTTCAACAGGGAATTGGGGGGTTAGAACCCCGCCAATGCAAAACATTATCTTCAATGTGGTCTTCAGTCATTTTCAAACGTTCGTCAAATCAACCTTGGAAAATGACTGTCAGCTGTGAACGGTTTGGGAACCAAAACCCCACAACCTAGTCATATTCCTCGTGAACCATGCAATGCCTGCGTGCAAGTTTGCAGAGGTTATTCTGACACTTCAATGAAAGTTCAAAAGAACCCGGAAGGTCGCGGGCTCGCCGCGTCATACCATAAGACGTTAAAATATGGTACTTGTTGGTCCCTGCCTGGCGCTC
>VKKT01000115.1:132511-145288 GCA_008038995.1 Haliotis laevigata
TGTTTTTTACAATTTTACTTTGGGGACGTTTCTTTTGCCCCTCAGTTTAAATATATGCGTTATCGCAAACATCCGGTGATTTGCCATATTCAGCGTAACTATATTCACGGTAACCGCGTTATATGCGCATTAATCGCGAGAGTAATGTTTAGAATAAATACAGGTGAAGAAGCCACCTTCTCGTATATGCATAATTTGTTTTTCTCTTTGGCAGCTGCCTTCTTTTTTGGTGTATTGATATATTTCCGGTAACCGCCTTTGACCAAACATACAGGGACCCTATCCGCAACGCGATCGTAGCACTACCCCATTCGTAACCTGTACGTAAAATACGTTTCAGTTCTTAATGTTGTTTCTGTTTCAAGGAGACACAACTGGCTCATGGCAATCCTCGAGTGACTGCACACAGCTGAAGTCGTTCGTGTGTATGATTCCAGTGAACAAGCCTGTGTTACAAATCACTACTCCCAAACGTAAGTAGCTCCAAGTTGAATAAGATATACACCCAGTTTAAAGGATTGGGACCGCTCATATAGTTTTCATTTTCGTACAGTAAACTACGGTTATAAGGAACACGCTTATAACGAACTGTCGTATATTACGAACTGAGTGGTTTTATTCCGGCCACATGGTGTATATTATAGTTGAATTGCTTATAATGAAGTACGGTTATTACACCTAAAATCAGTTGTCACTCTGATTTCGTTATACCCGAAGCATCCTGTATATATTTCCGTGCCAATTGACAAATATAGGCACTTGGTGGGGTGTCGTCATAGTGAAGGAATGTCTTGGCCAAATACATCTAATTTCAATAACCCGTGAAGACTCTGGTTAAAATTGATCTTCAGTAGCCAATGCTTGTCGTAAGAGGCGACKAACGGGATCGGGTGATCAGGCTTGCTGACTTAGTTGACACCTGTCATCGGTTCCCAATTGCGTAGATTGATGCTCATGCTGATGATCATTGGATTGTCTGGTCCAGGCTCGATTATTTACAGACCGCCGCCATATAGCTGAAATATTGCTGAGTGCAGTGTAAAACTAAACTTACTCTAATTTCAATAAAACAGTCGTTGGTTTCTATTCCAAGTGCAAGTTAAAACTCACTGAGGGATTTTGGTATCCAACATGTAAACCTTTGCTTAGTAATATGAAATTAAGGTTTAGGTATATTTCGTAAAGAGCGTTTTGTGTAAAATTCGGCAGGAACCTTATCAAAATATGCACGATGGATTCGTTTCTGAAAACAGCAATAGCAGTTGATTTCAACATTCACAAGGCTCTCTGTATCTGTTTGAATGATGCAGGTGCTTTTCTACATATCGGGTTATGACAATTTAAAAAACACAGTATCTATTAAATTAGGCAAACGTGGAAAACAGAAAACAGGAAATTCTTGCTGCTTGTTAAAACAATAGCTGTATCAGTTACTTTTGATTTTTCATGATCTATTCTATTCTCTATCCATCAGCTACGTTTGTTTGTGAAAACGGCTGGAATGAATACGGCGGTAGCTGCTTCTACTTCAACAACAGTGATTCGACATGGATAGAGGCGAGCGACACGTGTGTGGCCGAGATGGCACACCTAGTGGTCATCCCCGACGGTGGAACTGATGCCTTTCTCAGCGGTCAGTTTAATGTGGTGTCCTTGTGAACAGTAGCACTATTACAATGACGGCGTGTCATTTTAGTGTCGGCAGAAAGCTATAATACTTCAGGGCGAGAATATAATATATTACACTACACTACAGGTGAAGAACAAAGTAATTTCTAAAATGGACGTTTATGTGTTAAATGTTATTCACATAGATATTAAGGGGGTGTGCTCACATAGATATAATCTGAGAATATTTAAATAGATATACAAACGTGTCTATATCTATAAGAAAATGTTACATATATATGGCGGAAATACTCACACACACATATATATACACGCACGCACGCATACACGTACGCACACATACATAGGGTGATATACACAGATATACAGCGGATATATAGCGGGATATATTCACTCGCACTCACACAGATATACACCGGATATATAGCGGGATATATTCACTCGCACACGCACAAATGTGTGGATATTTTCCAAAGATATATTGGGGGACTTATTCACAAATAGTGAGGGTAAAATAAATATGCATCGAGGAAACTCACATGGATATGTAGGGGGAGGTGTTGACATAAGGAAATAGATACTCTCATCGATACACAAGGAGAAATGCTCACATAGATGTATAGAGACAGGATGTAGACACCTAAACAATACCTGGATGAAAGGATGCTGCTGCATATGGGGGGACATATTCACAAAAACATATACATGTAGTAGGGCTGGGGGAATGTTAAAATAAATATCCTCCGGGAAACATTCTACGTGGGGAATACTGACATGAATATGAAGGTCTTGAAGTTCGATTGTGTAAGATCTGTATCACTTTCTGGAACGTATTCCTGGCATGTTCCAAGGTCACGTTTCGGGTGCGGACTACTGGATTGGTCTTCAGGATAGAACCAAAGAAGGTGGCTGGGCATGGATTGATGGTAAAACACCAGTGAGTACCAGCAGTTTCTTACTAAGTTCTGCAAAGGCATTCAAAGTTGGACGAACATGAATACGTGACGTTTTTGTGGATAACAACTTCTTTTTATTCTTTATAAAACGTTTCAGAGCTAATTCTTGCTCCTTCGTCGGGTAAAATGGGGGTATATTCTCATAGACATTTAAAGGGGTGGAGAATATTTTGATAAATATGAAGCGGGAAATATTTGCATGGATATAAGGGGGGAGCAAGAGCTTTGAAACGTCGTATGAAGAATAAAAAGAAAGCGCTATCCATAAAAACGTTTCACGTATTCTGTTTGGTCCTAACCCAACATTTAATGGGAAGATTAGACCTCAGTCTGAGGGACTCGACACATGTGTTGCGCGGGGGTTCGATTGATGCTTTTATGCAGCAAAAATACAAGGAATAGTGTTACACCTCCAAGTCCTTACGCTTCAGTTTACCTACACACACTGGAACAAGAATGAACCTAACAACCTTGGCAACGAGAATTGTGCTGCCATTCTTGGTAACTGGGCAAAGGACCAGAACGGCAAGTGGAATGACTATTCCTGCAGCAAGAAGTATAGCTTCATCTGCCAGAAGGCTGCTAGTAAGTAATCACTCCGATCTCTTCCTTACTGCAACTACAAGGGGTTCCAGAACTTTCCGTTGCTAGGTTACATTTGCGCCCACTGTTCTCCGTTCACTGTGTTAACTGACTCTACTGGAAATATAAAGATTACGTTTTTGTGAAGGTTATATCACAATCTGCTGCTATATTGTGTATACTCAGAGCTTGATCCAAGTACAAATAGTACTTAATTTCCATACATTGCTACATACGCACCTGCATCCATCCACCCGTCCATCCATCAATACACACACACACACACACAAACCTACATACACACACACATGTACATACATACAGACGAACAGACGTACATACATACATACATACAGACGTACATACAGACGTACGTACGTACATACATACATACATACGTATAGCACCTGAGGATACGGGTTATAATTTTCCTATAGCAACCTATGCTTGTCGCGAAAGACGACTAACGGAATTGGGCGGTTGACTTGGTCGATGCATCTCATCGTATCCGAAACGCTCAGATCGGTGCTCATGATGTCAATCACTGGAATGCCTACACTGGATTGTTTACAGAGACTCTCCATTTAGAATACTGCTGAGTGGGGCTTGAACATCAAACAAACAACTCGTAGGTAAACACATGAACACATGCGTTATTTCACGCGTACAGAAGGCTCTCAACCTCATGTTTCTGTACACACAGTGAGCGCCTACTTGTTTAACTTCGTCCAAGATGAATATATTTCTGTTCTTGTACGTGGCATGCTGTGAGTATGGAGTTGAAACTGCAACGGTGACGAAAACTTCTTTTATAATTTCAGCAAGCACTGGTGAGGTTATCATACTCGTCTTGGCCTTGCTGTTTAATGATCTCTGCATGTAGACTCTCCTCGATGTAATAGAGAATACATTCTGACTCTCACAGTTATCTCGCCATCCTGGCACCTTAGAAACTTCTTCAGTTCAGACCTTTTGGTCAGAACTCCTTTGTTCTCTATTTGTTCTAGAGATGGCATGTCCTATAACACGGAACAAAAGAGCTTCCATTTCAAACCATCCGACATCTCCAAACATAGAATCATGTTACTTCCAAACAAATTATACCAAACAGATGAAGTAATGGTCTCTGACAAAATGCAATATCCAAACCAGTCTAAAATACAACTTGAAATCAAAGGCAATTATCAGTCGTTAATTTATTGATAGGATACTATATTTGTGACGTTTGGCAATTTTAGACAAAGATGTCAATGCGTAAACGGAAAATTTGGGGGAAAAGTTGAAATGTTGAACTTTTGTCTCTTTGTTTTTAAACCTTTACTGTTTTGTCTATGTTTCTGACTATCAAAAGTGCTCCTTGTCTAGAATTATTTATGACCTACCATTTCTAAATGTATTTTAAGTCATCATAGTATAGTACTTTCACTACTGACAGCCATGTATGTGGGTATGCCGAGTTACATTGTTAATTCCATATTAATCTATATACATTATCAAGTCATGTCATATAACATCATGTCTATAGCAGCCTATGGTCGTGTTAAGGGGTACATACCTCACCAAAGTGGTCACCCATGGTGCCTGAAATGATTGTGTGTCATACTTACCCCACGGTGGGGATTGTTGATCATACTATCACTCACTGGATTGTGTGGTCCAGACTGTATTTACATACACCGCTGCCATGGAGCAAGAATAATGCTGAATGCGACTTAAACAAGTAAATGTGTCTTTTATGAAATGTAAAGTTTTGTGTCTATTGAAAGCTAAATGGTAGTAATATCTCTCGTTCGTATAACTGAAGCCAAGGGTGTTTAAAAGTATCACTGAGGAAAATGGCATTCCCCTGCATTTAGGAGATAGTTTAAAATGTATTCGTAACATTTACTTACAGTAAATGATCCCAATCGGTCCACTCCGGCACCAACGCCTAAACGTGAGTATGGATGACACACTTCCAAAGAAGTTACAGAACATAATAGTTTTGATATGATACAGACAATCCATATTGTCACGAAAAATGGGTGTTCTTTAACTTTTGTTTCGAACAGTATATACCAAAACGGTAATGATCAAACAATCGTTTCTCTTCATGTGGGGGTGGTGGTAAAAGCTTTTTGAGGTCATTACTGATGCTGGTGTTACGTCATACGTGTAGTGTACAAAGAGGCATTGGTCTCCGCTGCAAACATCCTCTTTCTACAGTTACAAGCATGTTTAAAACATGATTGTTATCCACATGTCCACATACTCGAGCATATTTTCACTACTYTTGTGAAGACCCGGGTAGGGAGTGATCTTCGCCCAACCGTGCGGCTAAGGGGGTCACGGTGTGGACGTTGGGGAGGCATGCTCCTAGTTTAGAAGATCAGTCACTGGATTATCTGGTCCCACTTTAGAAGATCAGTCATTGGATTGTCTTGTCCAGAATCAATTATTTACACGCCAGAATGCACGATATTGCTGAGTGTGGTGTTAACAAAAGTTGTAAAAGCAGTAAAAAAATTATCATTAAACTCCTCGTATTGGTAATGATTTTTAAAAATATGTGTTTTCCCTCAGACAAAAGTACTAGTATATGTGCTCGTTTTCAAGAGTGAAAACATTATTTTTAGCGGTATTCAGCAAGAAGTGCGGTGCATACTGGGAAGAGTCCTCGGTCTCTGACTATTGTTATCAGTTCAACACCCAGCTGCTGTCGTGGATGGACGCCCGAGATATGTGCATGCATCGTGGTGGTCAGCTAGCAAGCATCACCAGCATAACGGAACAATTCTACATAGCAGGTGATCATAGGGAGTAGCCGAGATGCTGAAGTGTTTTGGTTGACCTGACAATTCTGAGTTCGGGTCCCCAAATGTGTACAATGGGTACAGCTACTATCTATGTTTTCGTTAGTATGGCGTGGTTCATTTTCCAGCAATATTCCAAACCATATGAAAGAGCAAGTCTACACAGCTCTAATAACAGGGAGTGGCCACGCATATAGGTAATTGAAGAGTTAGAAATTGTGAACCGCGTTCATTTCCAAATGTGTACAATGTGTATAGCTCAGAATCACTGTTCTCCTTAGTCTTGGAAAATTGCTTGAAAATTGCCTACTAAAGAGTTGATTCCATTTTCGTTATTCCTCTCTCTGTTGGTTTTGATTTTTATGGTTCAATTATACATGGTTGATATGACTACTATTGGGTTAGTGAAGTCAGTCTCTGTCATTATGATATCGTATTGAACTCTCTTGAGACTGGTCTCCTATCCTGCTGAAATATGATGATGATGATGACGATGATGATGATGATGATGATGATGATGATTGTATGGGTGTCCTATGTGACATAACCATTCAAGCACCTTTGTGTTGGACAATATATTCAAGAACAAGGACCAGCTGTATAAATGAGATCCGAGGACCACCAAGCATGTACCGTGTGGCAACAGTTATCTGGGATGTCGCATATTCTGCATTGCAACTACGAGGATGACCTGTTGAGATTGGTCGCATGAACCTCGTACAATGCATCCCAGCTAGTCTTTGGACGGAGATTTGTTGTTTACTACGATGAATAGCAAGGAACCCTAGAAGGGACATTGTAGCTCTGTCTCATAAATCCCCTTTGCTTGAATGAAAACATAGTATTCAAAGCGCGACAATGCAATGCATGGCCGATATGTCCCTTCGTCGCAATTTGGTTATATTTTGTCACTTTTTGCTTCTTTTTGTAATGGCGACATTGTGCTTATGTCCCTTCTAGTATTCCATACAGAGCAGCGTGGCTTAAAATTAACTGTATGTTTATGCACGGTCGTATTTGTGCACTATTTGAGCTTCGAAATATTGCAAAATCTCTCAAGCCCACGTCGTTATCAACTCTAGTAAATTCCCTTTTTCCCTTTCATTTTTCTTTCCGTTCACCTTTTACGCTTCTTTGTAATGGCTGTTTTCCCCTCCTTTTCACTCATTATCACTTTGAAGTGACATCTAATCCACAATAACAGTGTAATTTATAGACTGGCCACAATGCACACATTACCCTTGGACAATAGTCATTGCGAATCATGTTTACTGATATTGGACGAATTACAGGTCGCATCAAAAGCATGTCCATAATAGGACTATGGATCGGCGCTAACGACCGTGACAGCGAAGGAGGTTGGAACTGGGATGATGGAGCCCCTTTCGCCTACATGAACTGGGTGCCAGGTCAGTCCGTTGTTTAGTCAACAGCTGGAGGGACCACTTCAAAAGTATGATATCAGATAAAAGGTTTAATTCTTTAAGTTTAGGGTATGTGGGGTAGGGGCAACTTGGATTGGGTGTAAGTTCCTTTAAGCGTTGTATCCGGCAAATTCATCTTATCTGATTTCTATTTTGTTTATAGAAAGTAAACATTCTAATAATAAATTGATCATATAACAACAACCCTACATTTATGAATTTATTGTTCAAAGGTGTCATTGAATATATACAGTCTTGTCATGAGGTAGGATTTTGACGGTCCTCATAGTTCAGGAAGTCATTGAAGATTGCTTGRCAACGGTACAAGAATCTGTATCGAAACGTCGCACTAACGAAATAAAGAAGTTGTTATCCATAAAGTTTGTCTATATTATACAGTCCAACTCCTAAAATACCACTCAAATTATTATTGGCTACTTATATAATTCACATATCCAGGCAACTAGTGCTTGCTCAAGGCGCTGATATTTTTTCCCCTCGATCATTGGATGTCAATCTCAATGGCACAGCTGGTACCCATTCACAGCTGGGTGGACTGAAGATTGAAGATTTCATCTATAAACATCCGACAATTATTAAATAAACTTCTGACTTGCTAACAGTTATGACTTAAACACCAGAATGAGCTGCAAAACAGGCCACTGAATTTGGGAATTCACTTTTTCTGAAATAGATTTATTTTAGGGTTGGGATGGGATGTGTCTCAAAACTTGAGCTTTGTATCCCACATGGAACTATTAAACTGGAGCCTTACTGTGCTTCATATACGGCTAATAAAATCCTAATGATGGACATTTACAAAACGTTTACAAAGACATACGTGTATATATTGGACACATATATGGGTCTTTAGTCCTCTTTATAAAATGAACACAGGCAGTAGGTTTTGAGTATTCAAGTTTACATTTTCACACCATTCACAAACATCATTGTTTACAGGCGAGCCTAATGATTACGGCAACAGCGAAGACTGTGGATTCGTGGTGGTCTCCAATGCCAGATGGAACGACCTTAACTGTCAAAGAAGAAATGGCTACATTTGTAAGAAATTAGGTACGTACTTCTTATTGATGCTCAGATCACCAATGGCATGACAATACATTTATGACAGAATATATCCCGATCACACACTGTGACACTTTCAGGGACATCCGATTCTTGTCCACGTAGAGGTGCAGGAAAGAGTGGGTTTGACATCTGATACTTTTACATGTAGGATTGCACTAAATAGTAGGCGTGGCATCCGATACTTGTCAATGTAGTACTTGAAGTAAGAGTCGGTCTGGCATCTGAAACTTGCCAATTGTAGTACTGGGAGTAAGAGTAGGTCTGGCATCTGAAACTTGCCAATGCAGTACTGGGAGTAAGAGTAGGTCTGGCATCTGAAACTTGCCGATGTAGTACTGGGAGTAAGAGTAGGTCTGGCATCTGAAACTTGCCAATGCAGTACTGGAAGTAAGAGTAGGTCTGGCATCTGATGCTTGTCAATGTAAAATTATCAGAAAGATGTGATCTGGCATCCGATCAGTGTCCATTTATAAATGCCACAAAGAGTAGTCCTGGCATCCTATGCTTATATATATATATCATACAATTGCCAGAAAGGTAAAGTTTGGCATACGGTGCATGTCTATGTTCAATTTGCATGGTAGAGTAGGTCTGGGATCCGATACTGGTTCATGCAGAACTGAAAGAAATCTAATGGCATCTAATGCTTGTCAATGTAGAATCGAAAACAGCACTGTTGTCTCCTGCAACAATGGGGGCGGTTGGGCGGTTGGCTCGTCACGCCGAAGACCTGAAGCCGGTTCCCAATATGGGTACAATAGGTGAAGCCCATTTCTGGTGTCCCCCGCTGTGATGTTGCTGGAATATTGCTAAACGCGGTGTTAAGCAAAACTCACTCACTAACTCACACAAAACTCAATCACTAACTCACACCTGCGAAATGGAGTTCAACATTTTAGGAATATGCTAACATCTGTATAGAACATTGCCTATAATGTTCCATTTGTGTTTCAGGAAATGTTCAGGCCACCACTGTACAGCCTACGACCTCACCGATGACTCTGCCAGGTAGGGATCAATGGGAAATCGTTCCCATAACGACACAAGCATCACCCGATGAACACACCGGTGATGTAAAGTTGTCGTGTTTTGTTACAACTGAGTTTCCATCTGATTCTTCATCATGGTGTTGCAGCATCTCAGAAATGCTCCCCCTTTGACTCCCACACAGATCCAGCAGAACACGTTCATTTATAAGATTTCAAAGAGCATCATCCGACTCAAAGGGATGGTTTATAAGTGTTGCAACATGCATCACCTCAGAAAAGCTATTCATTTATGTATGTTTTATGTCGAACAACAGAAAGTGTCCGTGGTTGTGGAAAGGGTTTTGTTGCTTATTCGGCCATTATTCATTCAAACATGCGTGTAAACAAATATTTCAGCAGCCTACCTCATATTAATATCCCCTGAATGTTGCAATACTAGTCTTTCCTCCTTAGCTGGCAAGTATTACGGGTGTCAGCCGGGGTGGAAGCCCTACCTCAACTCGTGTTACCTTGTGGTCAAGGCGGAAGTGACGTGGCAGGCATCACGGACAGCCTGTCGAGCAGCTGGAGGAGACTTGACCAGTGTAGCAAGTAAAACAGAAAACCAGTTCATCAACAGCCAGATTCAGAAAGGTAACACTTTCGGACCAACTAAGCATGCCGTTTCTCCCTGATCACGATTCTCGTCAGTATCGAATCCATTTACTTTCGCAACGACTTTAACGTGATTCTCTAATGCAACAAAAACATAACCATAATTATAACAATCTTCAGTAGCATGTTTGTGTTGCTATTAGTAACCAGCAGATAATGTTTGTTTTGTTCAGGTCAGGAAAACATCAATAAGAGCTAAATCGTGATGGATGTCACCAAGTTATTTCTTGTTCAGCCAACATATAATGATAAACGCTTTTTGAGTAATCGCATGTTAATATATATAGATATATGTGAATAAGATTTAAGACTGTACCTTGTCGGTATCAGTATTGTGTGTTCCCACGTAGTCTGCTACATCTCCCCGTTACTCCCTCCCTCAATCCACCGCTGCTTCGGCTATACAACCCTAGAGCCCTTCTCCAACAGGATAAAGCATGACTGAATGTTACATTCTAAGTAAGGATAATTCTGCATGTCTGTGCAAACATGTCTTGCAGCCCTCGTTGAAAGTATATCACATGAACGCGAATGCGCATGGTTACTTATAATCATACGAGAGACATGAAACATTGAAGCCATGTTGTCCCCCCAGAGAAATGCGTGAATGCGTATTCCAACAACACCAAGTGCGAGGTATGGGCTGAGAGTGGGGAGTGTCAGAAAAATCCAATATGGATGGCGGCCAACTGCAAAGACGCATGCGCACTGTGTGAGTTTGTGTGCGCTGATCGACACACTCTTGCTGAGTGCGCAGCATGGGCGGACATGGGCGAGTGCAGGAAGAACCCTGACTGGATGCACGTGCACTGCGCATTGTCGTGTGGCCGCTGTGACCTGGGTGAGTGGCGGAAGTCGTCTTCGCGAAGTGCATGCTGGGTGTTGGCCATACAAAAGTAAGACTATTTCGGTAATGCGTTCTCCAAACGTACTATTTCTTACATATATGTTGAATTAATATTATTGACTTAAAACCCATACAAGGAACCAGGTATGTGTAGTTTCTCTCCAAAGCCCTTCCCGCCTCGCTTAAAGTCCGCTTGTACCACACTTACCTCCCTTTGTATATAAGTATCCTCACGTGTCACACCGTTGTCTCCCCTTAGCGAAAACAGTGTTCTTAGTGTGAATTCACGTTAAAGATAATAGTCCATGTTCTTAGAACCTCTTAAGGCTGCATTCGGATAAAGGTGTCATAAGTACGTTTCGTACACGGATATATTATATATGCGCTGTCTAACAAACTGTTCATCAGTGGAATATGTCTGTTTCTAAGCAGACATAATTCACGATGAAGATTATATGCCGATGATAGTTTGGGTTTTGTTCTAGGTTTCAATGATGGAGTGTGGATTGGGTTCAACGCCCTCAAGAACGCAAACTCTTTTGTATGGACCAACGGTGACCCTAACAAATACACCAACTGGGCCCGGAACGAGCCCAACAATTACCAGGGACATCAAGAAAACTGTGTTCTCCTGTATAGTAATGTGAGTGTTCTCGCAGCATGCAATGGCAAACAACTCGCTGCGTCTTCATAGAATCAGTTTGTGAATGTTTTAGTTCCTCTGCAGCCAGCCATTTTACAGCTTTGCCAGTACATATTCGATACCAATACTTATATACTGAAAATGAGTGAGTGAGTGAGTTTAGTTTACGCCACTTTTAGCAATATTCCGACAATATCAAGGACACCGGAAATGTGCTTCACACATTGTGCCAATGTGGGGAATCGAACCAGGGTCTTCGGTGTGACGAGCGAACGCCTTAACCCCTAGACTACCCCACCGCCCAATGATCCACTCCATCCTGAAACAATGCAATCAGCCAAACGAGTACATGGGTGGCATTTGCATCTTTTCACTGAAGTAAAATCATTTTGGAAATGTCCAGTTGTTGAACAATCTTTAAATTAAATATTTGGAAAAAGCCCCGAGACTCCCTTCATTTTGAGACACTGCAGTAATCTAATCTGTTATAGACTTACACGGGGTGTTTTGTGTATATTTGTTTTCGGACCTGTATGACAAACCTGCAGAGCTGTTATTCTATATGTTTAATCTGTTAAGTTGATCTGCCTGTAACATATATGCACCACGACTTCATCACCTCTAAAGTTTATGTTGCGTGATTTGATGCATGACCTTGAGGCTGGTCTTAACTAACGTCAAAATGCCTCAAGGGACAGGCAGGTATTGTCACGTATGCGCTCGCAATATTCTAATAGTTTCAATTGCCACACAACTAGCTTAATAAGATTATCTGTTGATTGCATGCAGGGTGCTCAGTGGAACGACGATGCCTGTGACGCGAACCATGGCTACGTGTGTAAAGCTCCGAAACAGGTGACGGCCGTCACCCAGCAGTCGCCATTTACTGTGGGCTGTACAAATGTCAAGGTTAGTGTCACTTTGATCATAAACACTGGCTGACTGACTGAATTTGGTTTTACGCCGCTTTTAGCAATATTCCAGCAACATCACGGCGGGGGTCACCGGAAATGGGCCTACAAATTGTACCCATGTGGGGATTCGAACCCGGGTCTTCGGCGTGACGAGCCAACGCTTTAACCACTGGGCTACCCCACCGCCCTGATCATAAACATACCATTCTGTTGGGTAATTACCTTCTAGCCAGCTACCAGTCCAGATGACTGACTGAG
>VKKT01000115.1:336149-356289 GCA_008038995.1 Haliotis laevigata
ACTATCCATAGAACTTAGTTTTCCTTCATCTTCACAACTTCTAAAATGCCTCTCAAAGAAACATTACTATGATGTTGATAATCAAATTTTCTATCTTTCAGAGTTTGATTCCATCACTTAAACTTTCAAAAATAAAACATTGTGACAAAGAAAATTGTCTTCAAGTCATTTATGTGTCAAAACAAGAAAGACCATCATCACTGTCTATGCATCAAACATTGATAAAACTCATTTATCTCATCACCGTTGGTTCAAAGGCTCCTAAGGAAGTTAATCTTGATGACTGTAGCAATGTACGAAAATAAATGCAGAAACTGATAACAAGGCCATAATGAATTAATTATTAACACTTCATCTGTGGCTGCCTCAATACCAAACACCCAAACTTAACTGTCATAAATAATTGATTGTTTCCAAGGCCTACAGTTGTAGAAAACTACAGTGTGTTTCATGTTCATTGGCGCAGTGAACTAGGCTAATTTTAAAGTAATGGCTAACCATGTTGAATCTTGGGACTCAATTCACCACACTGGCACATTGCCCCCCTGCGGGAATATTGCTGGAATATTGCTAAAAGCATCATACAAACATACTCACTCACTCCAAGTCCTGCCAAAAATACATCCATCATCATCATCATCATCATCATCATGTCATGAGTATTGCGCATAAGAAATCAATCAGTCTAAGCATCTTATTGCTCACCTTCATCATGTCTATCATTGATCCTGATCTCAGGAACAACAACCAGTTTGCCACCTTTGAAACGCTCCCCTAATTCCAAGTCTCCTGTCATTAACATTCTTTCCAATCTTTCCGCTTCCAGTCGCAATTTCTGTATCCTCTGCCGTCTCATCTCAGACTCCATTGCCAGACGATGAACCTCCCTCAGACGGACAACTCTCTCAACCAACCACCCTTCCTCCTTCTCCAGCTCCTCCTCACTCACAGGAGGTCCACCCTTCCTCTTCCCTGTCCTTGGAACCTCACATTCTGTGCAAGGACCTTGATGTCCTCCAACTGGATCCTCCTCAGTCATCGCAACTGGAACTGACAGAGATTTCCTCGCCTGGGGAACATGGCAAGGGTAGGAGCGTAAGGATGTGCTCCATGCTTTCTTATCCTCCACACCTGAAACTGGTTTAATGACCTTGGACTGTCTCTTTGTGCTCTTTATGATGACCAGTGATGGGCTGATGGCTTCCTGCTTTGGGCATTGGCAGTCGCAGGAACAGCACCATTGAACCGATACTCCTATGTCCTTTGTTGATGTAAGATTCTGATCATTTTGTTCAACCTCAGGTTTCTTCTGAGAACTGATTACAGGTTTCTTTCGCCTTGGTATATGAGACTGATAGGATCTCAAAGATGTAACCCATGTCATACCCTCTAAACCAACCTGGGAAGATTTCAAGTGAGGCTTCTTGTTTATCTTCACTTCTGTAAGATTTCCATCACCATGTTCAATATGTCTTTTCTGCTGAAAACTGATTGCAGTCTTCCGAGGTCTTGGTGAGTGAGATGGAAATTGCCTTGAGGAGAAAATCTGTGGCTTGATTGCTGAATCTTTCTTGGAACTTACAATTGTAGGCTGAGGCTTTATGCTGATTTTTCCTGCAGAAGCATTTGGATCAACCTGTTGTCTCTGATTATATATGGTTGTTGGTTTCTGAGGTCTTGGAATACGTGATGAGTAGGATCTTAGTGAAGTTATCCATGGCTTGACCTCTACCCCTTTCCCAGAATATTTTACAGTGTGTTTAGGCTGCCTAGATTTGCTGCTGATCTTTGCTCCATTTGAAATGTCATATGGCTTTGGACATTGGCAGTCACAACGACAACACCACTTGACCGACACAGCTTTATCCATCTTCCCTTTCCTTCCAACCTGGCATGAAATGTCTGATATAAGACTGCTCCCTGGTTTCAGACGAGCAGGTCTTGTTGCCTGTTTGCCATCACAATGAGGAGAGCTGTTCCAAGGCTTCCTGGTTTCTGTTGTCATCTTGGAAGGTTTTGTTCTTATTTGTACTTTTCTGTCATTTCTTCTTGACTTAGGTGTTGTTGAGGTACCGAACAAATCAGGGCACTGGTAGTCACAAGAACAGCACCAGTTAACAGACACTGCCTTGTCTTTGTGTCCATCTTTTCCTAAATCTTCCAAGCATGATACAGGAGGTACTACATCCTTTCTGGTTGTTGAAGGATTGAGAGATCTTTTCGGTCGAGGGATAAGAGATGAATATGATCGTAAGGAATTACTCCACTGATCAGCATGTTCCACAACTCGCCCTGGAGACCAAACTTTCAGTTGCTGGCCCATCTTATGTTTCCTTACTGGAAGAATCCTAGAGGATCTTCCAGCTTGCTTGCCAAAGACTGAATGTCTACCAGTCACTCCTTCACTTTCTTTCTTACCATTAATGACAGGTATTTTTCTCACAGGCAAATCTTCAAAACCTGCAATAGGAGGCTTTACATCCTTTATTGTTGTAAATACACTGAGAGAACTCTTTGGCTTAGGTAAATGAGAAGAATATGATCTTAAAGAGTGACTCCACTGATAAGGATGTTGCACAACTGTCTGCTGCTGGCTGCTCTTGTGTTTCTTGACTGGAACAATCCCAAAGGATCTTGCAGCTTGCTTTTCAAATACAGAACATGTTACAGGCCCTCCTCCATATTCCTTCTTACCTCTTAGAAGAGGTAATATTGGCTGTGGGATTTTAGAGGGATAATATCGTAAGGAACTGCTCCATGGTTTGTCAGTTCCAGTAGCCCTGTTAGAAGTCATCATGGTTAGGCCCTGTCTCCTGACATTTACCTTTATCAAAGATGATACTCTCGAACTGGTTGGTTCTTTTTTGTTAACTATGGAATGCCTATATTCCTGTCTACATGCAGTTTTCCCTTTCGCTGAATATTTCTGTGATGCTACTCCATTTTCTGACCTAGCAAGAGTGTTCAGGAGAGTAAGTGGTCGCTTTTTACCATAACAACGTAAAGAGGAACTCCAAGATTGGTATGTGTCCATGACTCTTGGACCAGACCTCATCTGTACTGACCTGGTCATTTCCCTGCTTGGGTCTTGCGATGCAGCAGCTTGTGAAGGGGATCCCATTGTTTGCAGGGGTCGTGAAGGCCTCTCAGCCCTATTCACATTGAAACCATGGCACTTATCTGAGATCCCAGAAACTGAAGATGGAGAACATTTTACCCTCGTCTTCTTTTTCCGCAGACCTTGCCATTTTGAGGTGCAAATTGCAATAGTGCCAAGTTTAGCAAACGTAGACTTCCTCCTCCTCATAATTTGGCTGGTGAGGTACTTGGTAGAGCTGTTCCATGGCTTTCGACCCTCCAAGGATGCTCTGGAACAGCTACTGAATCTTATCCTTTTACTGGATCCAAATGCTCGTCTTTTTGCAGTGCTTTTCTTTGCTGGGAGCTGCTCAGTGGCCATGTTTGTGAACCCAAACAGGGTATAGATGATGAAAAACAATATTTCCTTGATGAATAGCATAAAAAGGCCTTGAATACACCGGAGTGAAACAAAGTTTCAATACTTCATGAAGAATGAAGTACACTGAAGTGTTTAAGAAGCAGAAAGCTGCATCAATGAAGATAAAAAACACCAAGACCACCGTCTTGTCCAGAAGCTTTCTACTGAATGCTTATACCGCACATATTCTGCTCATACCTGGACAATCACCCAATCAACTGATGCCAACACCTAGGTATGACGGATACTATTTAATTTACATACTTACTTTTGTTCGTGATTAATTCATTACCCACAAAAGATGAACCTTCCAGCTGTTTCAGAAAAGGTGTTTGGGGACTCAAACATAGTCCATATCCCTACCTTATTGGGTTCGATCACGTATAATTCATATTCTAACGATGACCTCCATGGCCTGTGGTACATCACAGATGACGTCTGCTTGACAAGAGGATGCTTAGCAATCAATTTAATTGTCATGGAAAGGTTCTCTATTTGCTTAATGGTATGCTTGGCTCCTGAGCTGCAATCTACATCATTACATTAGTGACTTGCACCTGACAATGTTCACCAGATGACGTGTGGAACATGCCTAAGATTATTCTCCCGGGCTTACTACATAGTTACAGAAGGAGGGGGGTGGCTCTTTTCATCATGCCTAATGAAATACTGCTAATTACAGCAATAATCATACCAAGCTACTGTCACTCCTGTTTGTAAATAATGAATTTAATGTTCTGTTTGGTGAAGCACTCAATAAAATGGACATAAACTGATGCATCAATAACAACATGTATCATTTCCATGTGTCTACCAGAAGTTGAAGCAACTACTATGTAGGAAGACATCTGCTAGCATTAATGTCAGCTGTGGGTGAAATCAAATCCAATATTATACTGAAATAAATTATGATTCTGGGTGGTTCTATTAACTTCAAGGTAAAGAATTCATTATTAATTGAAGTATCATTGGCTGCAGAAATACTGGAAATCACTATGGGTGAGTTACCATTCCAGTTATAACATGGCGTATCAGATTGACATGGGAGAAAATCCTGGAGTGATGCATGTGTTACACTTTGCTAAAACCTGTGAGCATGAGCATGTCACTGGAACTATCACCATGGCAACCTATTCATGATGTTTGTCTATATGCACATTTAATTTCAAGGGCTCATTACAGTATAGCCACGAAGTGAATGTGTGTGGAATTATTCAAGTGCCATTAACATAAAGCTGCTGTAGTTCTATATACTTCCAGCTACTGACTCAGTGACGTTGCTTCTAACCAATAATCACGCCAATCACCATGCACACAACGTCTTGCCATTAAAATGTGATTATATAAAATGATTCTGGAGACCAAAGGGCTGTTCTACATAAATGATTCTGGTTATGTGGCTTCAGTTGCTGATAAATAGAACAGGCCAGATTTTGGATCAGACGAAGTATCCACTTATTCAGTTTTTATCACTCTTTTCCTATAAATCTTACCCCCATTGTTCCTTTCTGTTGAAACCTATTCTGAGGTGATACTGAATCTTGGGAGTACATTAACATATGGAAACACAGATACTTGTTATTTAATCCTGAGGACTCATGTGTATATATATAGTTTAACCATTCCCACTGAGTGAATATATTATTCAATTCAGTACAAGACGTATCTTACTACAATGTACAATCAAGGTTTTACCACAAGGTTTTGCCATTAAAGTGAGTGAGTGAGTTGGGTTTTACGCCGCACTCAGCACTATTCAAGCTATATGGTGCCGGTCTGTAAATAATCGAGTCTGGACCAGACAATCCAGGGATCAACAGCATGCACATCAATCTGCGCAATTGGGAACCGATGATATGTGCCAACCAAGTTAGCGAGCCTGACCACCCGATCCCGTTAGTCGCCTCTTACGACAAGCATGAGTTACTGAAGGCCAATATTCTAACCAAGATCTTCACGGGTCTTACCACTTAAGGTCTGATGAAGTTGTTCCAAAGATCTGATGATATTCAGAGCAATTACTGCAAATGGTGAGTTATGTTCATACCTCTATAAGGTGCCTTAACACCTCCTTACACATTGGTACTTACTTTATAGTATGCTTTGTGGCTTGGTTGACTGTTGATAACACACCAGAAATGTGCAGCTTGTGATACTGATCACTGGATTGTCTGGTTCAAACACCACCATATGGCCAAAGTAAGTGATCCTTTCAAAAAAATACTCATCAATATTTTGTGGTTGTAATGTCCAGTGGATTCTGTTTTGGCTGATAATCGAGCCTGGTTGTTCTCTTGTATTGATATTTGAATACAACACGCACTGTGTTATTCTTAACCATTTTATATGTGAAAACGATCAGACATGCCAGCATTCATATGTATACACTTGAAAAACCTTCATCAGTACCACCTAGTCTGTCATACAGACCCTGAAGTAAATATATCCGAGAAAGCCCACGCAAGTCTAAAAAATGTGGCAAGTCTAGATTTCCTCAGCTTCTGAAATGAAGAAAGTCTCAGGGCTCCTTTTCATTATATTTTTTTTGTTTACTATGAATTTTTATTCAGCAAAATATGTTGATTTCAGAGACTGGTTGTTAGTCTACAGTGACCCACCAACACAAGATACATCTCAATCACATTACACAGAACCAGTCCAGCCTCATCTTCAGTTAATGGATGCAACATTTCTCTTTTGTAAGCAGAAAACAAATAATTTCCATAATTCTCTACAATCTTCCTATCTCAAGCTCTGGTATCAAAACAATCGGCCAAATATATTCAAGTCTGTTGGTGGTAACATATCATATCATGTTATATAACATGTATTTTGTTTACATATAACAATATGATTATGTTATTCCATTGCTGTAAGCCTTTCCTTGTCATAAAACAACAATGTTGGGCCTCAGCATAACACAATACATCACTCCACTTATGATGGTGAGAATCTGAGCCTTTAGCTGAACCTTGTTATTCAATATGGCTACCATAACACAACTGCTTTCAACCGTATGAGGTATGCTATGCCTTGTACAGTGCACCTACTTCTTACATAGTTCACAAAAGAACTCTTTCTTTGTCTGTGTCATTTTGAGACATATGCACTCAGAGGTCTACAGTTTTCTGCACAGCAGACAGGAAGCTAGTGAAATTGCATTACAAAACCTGATTTATACCTACCGGTAGCTGATATGAATATAGAACCAAGACATATGCCTTACACACAAAGCAAAGGGGTGTAAACTGGAAAGTCACTGGCTGCTGTCAATTCTTAAAGACATTGTGTAGTGGAAACAACACAGAACTGCTGCCAGTTCTCGGAACAGCAGACAAGAAGTTCCTGATATTGGCATGACAAGACCTGATTATACCTGGATGAGATGGATATAGGACCAGTTCATATCTTAACAGAAGACGGGTTTTACATGAAGAGTCATTTACATATATTCATACATTCACAACCAAGACCACTTGCAGACTAGGTAATAACTTAATAAACAGAACTAAACTTTGGGGGCAATCTTTCTGGTCATTTATTGACACTGCTTGTGCTTTCATGGAATATTAGTGACCACAGATAGAATGTTTTTGAAGAAGTGGGGTGCACTACAAAAAATAAGTACATGAATGCAAAGATATCATAAAAATTACATTAATTATGGTCATGTTATTTCTCTGAGAACATACCAACAAATTATTTAATAATATGTTTTTCGCATATTCACATGTTATGTATGATTCCACATCCTTACACCCATTTTGTGGACCCCTATATGGCAATTGTTCAATATACTACATTGTTTGAGTTTAGTCTGCCTCACAGTCCCTGAACCACACTATTTTCCCTACTGCCAGCCCTCCCTGCAACGCTAAAGCCCTTAATGAAGCAAGTCAAGATTTCTCCAATCTCTCAACTCCCTGGGGCGCCTTTTCAATCTAAATGGGTTTATTTGTTACTATTAAAATTATATAGATTCTAGGACGAAATGCTAGTCTATGTATGAGTTAAGCAATCGATACTCCCAACCCTGACCCTGACCCCAGCTGAACCCTCCACAACAGCCCCCCCTCCCCCCCCTGCCATATCTCTGACCTGTTTACAGCCAGTGCCTGTCACAGTCCATTAGACACCAAGTCAGCTTGAACTAGCAGCAGACTTTTCAAGTGGTTACAGTATGTTGGTGGTATAAACTCAGTTCATCTTACTCTGAGAAGACAACTGATTTGGTTCCTAATAGCTGTATGAGTGAGTGAGTGAGTTTATTTTTACGCCGCACTCAGCAATATTCAAGCTATATGGCGGCGGTCTGTATATAATCGAGTCGGGACCAGATAATCCAGTGATCAACAGCATGAGCATCGATCTGCGCAATTGGGAACCGATGACATATGTCAACCAAGTCAGCGAGCCTGACCACCCGATCCCATTAGTCGCCTGTTATGACAAGCATGGGTTACTGAAGGTACATTCTAACCCAGACCTTCACGCGTGATAGCTGTATGATACAGCCTTGTGTCAATCTCAGTAATAGGTGGTGAACTCTATAATGACCATTTGCTTTTGTTTGTTGTTTGACAGCTTTATTCCAGTTATATGATGGTGGTCTGGACCAGACAATCCAGTGATCAACATCATGAGCATCTTTCTACACAGTTGAATGCTCTTACTGCCTCTTACAACAAGCATGGGTTTATGAAGACCAATACATTCTAACCCGGATCTTCTAACCCGGCATCTATCATGCCTGCTGACCATGTCTGCTAACCATGATTGCCTGCATACAGTTTAATTATCAGACATGAACCATCCATATAAGGACATTTTCTGTAAACTGCAACCTATGGGTTGACACCATCTACAGGCACATAGTGACAGCAGTGAAGGTATCTCTACCATCCAGGTTGATATGAAGCAGACCTAATCCCGAGAAGAAAACACAAATCAAAAATTATATCAGAAATTAAATGTCATTCCAAAAATCCTAAAATCCGCCACGGTCACTTATTCTAAATTTACATTACTAAGGATGTAAAAGATGTTTCTGTTTTTATGCTTTATTGACCTTTTAGGGTTAATGTATAAAACATGAAACAAACCTGGTCGGCATCTAACAGTAATCCTTATCAACATTTCCTGGTTTTTTCACCCTTACAAAAAAAACTTCTCTGTTAATTGGTGTCTAGCCCTGGGGAATATCTCACTGCAGTCACACGAATACGTCGCTCTCCACAAATAAAAATAGTTTTATTGACCCATGTATCTGCAGCTACCTCTGATACATGATCAATACAAGTAGTTTTACTTGTGTCCAGCTATGATTCCATGCTTCAGTACAACCAGCCTTTCAGGTTCAGCTTCAGTTTTTTCACTATCATTTATCTATATGAAAATATAAATATGTCTGCAAGTATCAAATTATCAGATGCTATCCCCTTGGCAGTGTTGAGCCAACACATATCGTACAACTTGTCTATCTATTACTGAGTGCAGACTTCAAAGGCATCCTCAACCGATGCCCAACCATTATAAAGCCAAGCTGCAAAGGAGTGAATCTGACCTCTCAAACCCAACCTGCTTCAAATGTTTAAATCCACATCATCTGTTTGTGATTAGTCCCTGTGAGTCAGCCTGATCTTGGAGAAATGATACACTCTCCTAAATCTGTCCAGCTGGAGACATCCAGGCAGCCTATCTGACAAGAATTTTGTAATGGGTGCTGAACATTTTAACAAGTTTATACACAACAATTAAGCAACACCAATTTAATATCTTGTGTGATGGATTTTTGGGCCATAATGTCAAAACACTGAAACATAAAACAACAGGGGTCAGGTTTTACTACATTTTAAGACAGGATGAAATAGGGTTCAAGATCATGGACCTGCCATTCAGAACACGCTGCCTTTATGATGTGTCCGTTCACCTATATGTGCTTATTATAATGCTAGAATAATACTACACATCCATACACAATCTGTCAGTACAGCGCAGGACAAAGGCTAGTCCAGTAGCTCATCAGACCAGTTTTCCTGCAACACAGTAATCTATCCTTCTATAGAACTAACAACAGTCATGTCATTATACGATAAACGTTTACAATGATACCCAGTTTATGTTCTGCCTATGAAATAAGAAATGAAACAGTACTGAATATTTACTAATGACATCTTCAGATGTTTAAACTCAGACAGGTGTCCAGCTGAGGTATAAAAAGATGACAATAAACAAGGGATTACAAACAAGAGACCACGAGGCATACATGATTTCACAGTGAGCTGGAAACATCATTTAGAATTTGGGAGAGTGAGTGAGCTGATTGGTGCATCATTTATATACTTTTCACAGACATAAATCGTATTGTGAGGGACACCAAGATGTTTGTCCTTACATATTCAGTAAGTCTGTCTCACAGTCCCTGAACCACGTTATTTCCCCTTAACCAGTCCTCTAGTCTGTCTCACAGTCCCTGAACCACGTTATTTCCCCTTAACCAGTCCTCCTGCAGTGCTACAGCCCTAAATGTAGACTAAGGCTTAGTCTCTGAATATATCTAAACTCTGAATATATCTAAACTCTGAATATATCTAAACAAACATGCCCATTTAAATTGAAAAGGAGCCCTAGGGAGACCAGAGATTCAGAACCTGGGGAAATCTAGACTTGCTTCGTTTAGGGCTTTAGCRCTACAGGGAAGGCTGGGCTGTAGGGAAAATAATGTGGTTCAGGGACTGTGAGACAGACTACCCTAAATGAAGCAAGTCTTGATTTTCTCAGGGTCAGGTTCTGAATCTCCCAGTGACGAAGCCTTAGTCTAATCTTCATCTTGAACAAGCCTGCGTGTTTTCTATTAGATAAATACACTCTGAACAAATAGTAAATAAAACAATCAGAAAATGACTTTGATTGGTGATTGATTTTAAAAGTATTTTCATTTTCATCATAAATGGAATTTACAGATAGTTTTATCTGTTATAATGATGATTTGAAATAACCACCATATAATCCTGACTTAATCAAAATCACTTTCAAATGAATATTGCCACTCAGAATGAGCTTGCAATTCTAAAATGTCATTTACGAAGAACATACATTCCATCCAAATGGCTCATCAAATATTAAAGTCTCAATGTTTGTGGACTGATTACGGTAATATAAAACTCCTTTGAGGAATCCAGGTAAGATTAGATTTCCCAAGATCATCTTCCTAGACATAGGAGATAGAAAGAATGTGTACATGTATGTCTGTGTGTGCATGTAGGTGCATGCATTTGTCTAATGCAGCAAAATGCTAGCTATGTAACAGACCGTTGTAAAATAATCAAGCCACACATTCTGGTAACTGAAATATTTTGAGCAATATTCCATGCAACCTGCAATCAATCAAATGAACAAGCTTGATGACTTGATCCATTAGGTTGCTTCTAGCCTTGCTCCAAGGCTGTACTGAATGCTGAGCCCATGCTAGTCTGTGATACAGACCCTGAAGCAAATATATCCATGAAAGCCCACGCAAGTCTAGAACATGTGGCAAGTCTAGATTTCCACATGAAATGAAGGATTTCCACAGGATTTCTTCAGGAAAATGAAGAAAGTCTCAGGGCTCCTTTTCATTATATTTTATCTTTTTTTACTATGAGCTTTTTTTCTGTAAAATATCTTCATTTCAGAGACTAGTTGTCAGTCTAAGTACTAACACGGATGAAAAGTAATACAATCATCCAGAGAGGCAAGTGCTAGAAAGCGGTATAAGGACGCCAGCCTTTTAGAGTCTACCAGTCTGTTAGAGGTATATTATATTTCTTAGAAATTATCATTTAAACTATTAATAATTACCCTAGAGACTTGTGCAAGTCTAGGTTGCTTCTTACAAGCAGCAAAGGTTGCTGAGGACCAATTCTAATCCAGAAAACCAGCTTGAGGACCAGGGTCCCGTTCCTCAAAGCAATCGGAGAGCTACGACAGTCGTAAGTCTATGTCAAAGTATGGGAGTTACGATCATCTTAACACTACGACAGTTGTAAGTCTATGTTAAAGTATGGGAGTTACGATCATCTTAGCGCTACGACTGTTGTAAGTCTATGTTAAAGTATGGGAGTTACGATCATCTTAGCACTACGACTGTTGTAAGTCTATGTTAAAGTATGGGAGTTACGCTCAACTTAGCACTACGACTGTTGTAAGTCTATGTTAAAGTATGGGAGTTACGATCATCTTAGCACTGCAATCGCTTTGAGGAACGAGGCCAAGCTTGTTTCAATGCAAGGCCTGGTTATTGCTGTCATGGCACCCAATCCAAACATATGGATCCTTTTTTTGTTCAAACCCTAATGTATTCAGGCTGCCATGGATTATGGAATATTACTCAACTCAACATGACATAAGAACCCTGTACGGCTTATCAGATTGTCAAATTAAACATTTAAAGAGACGGTGGAATAAATGAATAAGTGATGGCTCATTAGCAATGACCTAATCTCCCAGAAATCTCATACCGAATTAGTCCGCTTTTGTATGATTTTAGCACTACTTGTAAATCTGTCAATACTTCTCATAACCTCAAAAAATTGTTCTGAGTGATCTTGTTCTATGGTATCAATACTAAGCAGCAAGACTGGGTCATGGTAATCAGTGCCCAATAACCTTCTATAACAGTACCTAACCCTAATGCTAAATGTACATGGAATTCCCTGTGGTCGTTCAATGATTGTTTCGTCAATAACTTCGGTGGTAACATGCAAATCTCTCATTAAGGCCCTTCTCCATGGAGTGGAACTACAGAACTTTTCTGACTCGGAATAAACAGAAATTCTTATCGAACAAACTCCTTGAGAGTCACTGCAAAGAATCAAGCATGACAAATTTCATTTAAAAATTCTTGAATACAAACAGCAAAAGGGAACATGCCATAAGGATAATTGATAAAAGATCAAAGTTAGTTGTTTTTTTCAAAGAAGCAAGTATTGCAAAACATTCCTTCCCAAATTCAAGATTGTGAACTTTTGTGAAAAGAAAACAGACTGAACATCTAATTTTTCTAAATGTTGGATATATCAATTTGGAAACGAATAGAAACTAAACTACATGTGGATGCCTGGACCACGAAATGAGACTGAGCGGGGTTAGTTTGTGACTGTTACTCAGTACTACGCATCAATGCTCATGCCATCGACCACTGGTTTGAAGCACAAAACAACATTCACTCATTATCTCCGTTCATAAAATGAAATCACACCAAAGACACGGGTTCGATTCCCCACATGGGTACAATGTGTGAAGCCCATTTCTGGTGTCCCCAGCTGTGATATTGCTGGAATATTGTTAAAAGTGGCGTAAAACTAAACTCACTCACTCATGAAATGAAATGAAATGAAAACAGGGCTGCCAACTTTTACTACAGCTCAATCATTTGTGCCAACATTATGGCCGAGACAAATATACAAACAAACTATTTGTCTAACAAAATGTATCTTCCAGAATATTCCTAATCTTATTTCAGGACTTCCCTTCCATCACAGGACCTGACACAACTAGTGGAAACAACACCAACCTCTCATTAATCCAGACAGCAGCATCCCATGGAAATGGTTAACAGTAAGATATCAGATCTGACACAGGCCCATGATGCAGAGATTGTAGGTAAATCTAGTGGTTGTCAGTGGCAACAAATGATTGGATTGTGAGCGAAGTGTTGAGTGTTGTCAGTGGCAGCTGTACCTCTATAAGACTGACATCTGAGGGTATTCGAGACATTTTCCACCTGACTTGTGTCTTATCTGCAATGTACTTGCTAAGCTATCTGAAAACAACAAATTATTTCCAGCTCCGGAAACTACTCTGTACTCAAGAACAGACACAGGTCTGTTCTACTGCAACGACATATCATGACATCCATGTGTACACTTATGGTAAGGGACCATTCATCATTTATGGCTAGGGGGATGATGATGATTTTTAATGGAGAAGGATGTACAATGTGAATGACACCCCCTAAAATTTATGTACAAAGTAAGTGACCTCCCTGTATATGTCATGTACAAAATCAATTACAAAGCCCCCCCCCCTTAATTTTTAAGCATAACTTTTTAAATGTTTATATGTACAAAATTGCTGCACCTCCTCCCAGTCTTAATTTACAAACGGTTCCGAATTTAAAGCTTGTTACTTATACTGCCATTGATATGACCAATCATTCACTCACTCACTCAACACACAAATCACCCACTCAATCACCCACTCTCTCACCCACCCACCCACTCACTCACCCACACTCACTCAATCCCTCCCACCGACCCACTCATTCACTCCCTCACTCAACACACATAGCACTCACTCACTCACTCACTCACCCACACATATCTGATACGTATGACCATGTCTGCACAGCTTCCAAAACATACTATAAAAGCTATTAACAGCAACTAAACGCCCTGATCAATACATATACCTGCACTTCTGCTGCAAGGGATTGATCATCCTTGAACCTAAGCCGGCCATAACACTGGAATAATTGATTACGAGATTACAGAGCAATCAGTATAAGAGCCACTTCCTTTCCCAACAGAGATCCAGATTATGCCATAACGTCCATAAATGTAATTTATCAGTCTGTCTTGTGGACTTTTGTCAGCATTTTGTATTCATGAAACCAACAGAGGTTATGTTATCTGCTGATCTACATGAACAGAAGATACGCAGTCCTCTCCTCAGTCTTCTCCAAGGTCACACTCAGGACTGGCATGTGGTACTTCTCCACCAACATTCAGCCATGATGTCTATCTGGGGCTTGTGTGCTCACAATAGTTTTTGACAACAAATATGGAAGTGAGAAATGGGGAAAAAATGGCACCTGTGGTCCTTATTATCTTGTGTACAGTTTACTATACAGAGTTGCATCCCTTTGTCATGCGGGACGGTGGGGTAGCCTACTGGTTAAAGCGTCGCTCGTCACAACCAACACCCGGTTTCGTTTCCCCACATGGGTACAATGTGTAAAACCCATTTCTGGTGTCCCCCGCCATGATATTTTTACAACACAATAATCATCAAAGACTTTATCTGCAAATGAACAAATAATAATGACAAGCATTAATCTGTGATTACCGGAACTGCCGTCATTCCCCATCAATTACTCATGCAGTGTCCTACTGTTACATAATTGATCATCGAATAGCTGACTCGTCAATTTCAGAAGTATGTCACCTTCAAGGCCATCAGCTGAAGACTCCAGCTATCATAAATATTATCATGAGCTTTGGAAACACAGATGCCATAACACACACATTGTCATACTGGACATGTTACCTTTAAATGCCTGTGTAGAACAAGCTTCTTATCAAGCCCCTTGACAGTAGCTGCCTCTGATTATCTCAGTGGTAGGAGAGGGGCTGGTTAAGGGGGAGAGGGAAATATGCAGAGTGAGGTGGTCCAGCATGGATATCTGGAAGGGGGGATACAATGGAATGGATACAATGACAGTGAGGCACAATGAAAGGACAGGCAGAGGGGGAGGGATAGGTGGATGTTCACAATGCATGGGGAGGGGAGGATGGGGGAGAGTTTCTGTTGAACAGATACATGAAGGTACACACAGGACAGATTGGGGATACACAGTAGAACTGGGTTGAAGGGATCTCAGCTAGAGCTGCTGACACAGGGGAGGGAGCTAAGTTGGGCACAGTCAAGGAA
Source organism: Haliotis laevigata (assembly GCA_008038995.1). Taxonomy (NCBI): domain Eukaryota; kingdom Metazoa; phylum Mollusca; class Gastropoda; order Lepetellida; family Haliotidae; genus Haliotis; species Haliotis laevigata. The sequence continues at coordinate 351,340 of VKKT01000115.1, forward strand.
GAGGACACTTAGGGTAGGGCAATAGGGTCAAGGGGAGGTTGTCTAAGGTAGGGATAGAGTGGCACATAGGAGAGTAAATGAAAGGGGGCCTGGTATTGGGAGGGGTGACTCATCTTGGCAGTTAATCCCACTACAGTTTCAGTTGAGTTCACAACATCCACCTGACATTCCTGACTTCCACTCCAGCTTTGTTCAGTGTGTCCACAGGTCCATAAAGCACATGGAGCGTATCAAAGACAGATCAATGTGGCAGTTCGAACACCACCAGCTCCACAAGCTGCCAACTGTATAGCCTGCTATTGTTAGTTGATAGAGAACAAATGTGTGGACTAAAACCTTTCATAATGCTCCTGTGTTCCAAGCACGCATAGCCGATCTGTGTCACTGCTAAATATAGACTACCATTATCTGATAGTGCCGTATCATATGAATCATATCAGCATCTGCAGCACTATTATTCCACAACAGTGACATCATTGGCTAGGATATAACAAACCTATATCACCACCCCACCCCCCATCACCACCCCACTACCCTTCCTCCTCCCCCTCTAGCAAGGATAACTATATGTGTGTATATTTTTAGGCTCAATGAGGCTGAATCTGTCAATTATTGATGTAATCACAGCAGAAATGGCAGATCTGGCGTAATACCTCAGATAGCATGTTTACTCAAAGCATCGGCTAAAATTACTACAAAGCTGACACGCCAACATTATACAAAGCCCACTTGACATTGCTGAATTATGTGGCCACAAGCTGATTATGCAGACCAGGTAACGTGATCCGTCCTACTGAGAACCTGGTTGTTTATCGCAAAAAACAAACATAAAGAACGCAATACATCAAAAACTTATCAATACCGTTATAAATCTGCATATATCTACTCAAGACTGCCGGCACACTTGTGGAATATCACATCTGCACGTCAGCCATAACTAGTTGCCTCGCCTTCCAGACAATTCTGGGACCAAACAACAGTACCCGAAAACAAGTCTCATCACTTACTGCTATCATTAGTGTTTGCTTGCATGGTATCCATTCCGTTGTCCACTTCCGCCATAGTTTTGAGTAATTCCTGGGTGCCTTAAGCTAACTGCTAGCTGTGAGTCAAGGCAAGGTCTCGGCAGCCATTCACTGCTATCTTCGGGAGTCTGCGAGAGAGAGACAGCATTAACAATATAGTGGATCGATCCATGCATAGATTATTAATTAGGTAGCTATTGATCCACAACCTCTTTGTGTAAAGAATGAAAAAGGGCGGGTAATCAGGGGTGCTTTAAACGGTTAACAGGCATCGTTCTCACATTAAACCATTTGTACGCTTCTGTTGACATGCACCTCAGTGCGCTCTTTGAAATTTGTGGAGCATGTAATTCAAGGTTGGATGTCAATTCATCAAATATTTGACATTCCCTTCCTGGAACATTATAGAATGACCTCAAGATTGTGTGGTTCTTCAGTCAACTTGCAAACCATGCTGGCAAAATTGAAATATCCTGCCCAGATATGGCACTTCCTTCCTGCTTTTATCAAGAATAGGTGAAGCATTGTGACAAAAATTGAATACAGAAATTTTGGATATTGACATTTTACTTAAAGGTGCACATTCAAAAATTTATTTACATTTCTCTACAAAGTCAAACATTTCTAAACAAAACTAGAAGTATTTTCTACACATTAAATTTAGTAGATCTAATATTTTAATCCCATTTTTAATTTAATGCTAAAAAGAGTCAGCTTCCACAAATTCTATTTTGTACAATTCATATTTCTTCTCATATTTTCTTTAAAAAGACAGGTAACTCGATATCATTTTGATAAACTAATGTATTTTGATACATTAAAACACACCACTTAATAGTAAATGTGACCGTGACAACCAGCAATATGTGATAAAGAATTCTACGACAAACACTGAACATTTTTATAATTATACAGGATTTCTATGGCCAGTAAAAGCAGAGAACATATTTGGCAGACCAACATCTTTATGCAATTCCAAATTAGAAACAATTACAGAAAGGGAAAAAAAGCTCAGTTTTGATAAAATTTGTGGTTACTAAAATTCAGAACTTTCCAAATGCCAATAGGATAACTTTAACAGTTGCATTGTGTGTTATATAATTAGAAGATCTAGCTGCGGGTTTTTGTAAAAACCCTTTTTAAAGCATTGTGAACAAATCAAAGTGAGGTCTTTGTCATGTGATGACATAACTGTGTTTATATATCATCAAAAGTAACACTAGATACAACAAACATCTCCCCCAAACAAAAACACCTGGTGCACAGAAGCACTGTTGTAAGGTAAGAACGGTAGGAAACCTTTCTATTATTTTATGATGCAAGATTTCATTGTCATGGGAGAGTCACTGCTGCAAGGCTGTTGGGAAATGATAAGCATGTAACGGGGAAAGAGTTATGGCTGTATATGGCTGGTGTTTATTCCTGCATCAAATTTGATATCACATGTCAACTTGAGACAGAACTGTTTCTCAACAATCTCAGATATGATACTGACACAATACCATGTTCTGCACATTGCGGAAGCCATTACACAAAGCACCTGAACAGAAAGTACACGGTAAGTGGCTAGCTCACCTTCCAATATGTTTACTACAAATATAGCTCATATTGGTTCAACACTGAATGCAACTACAGATCACCTTATAGTACACTGTATACACCCATAGCTCACCTTGTGTTGCACTGAATCTAATTTGATAAGCAACTGTAGCTCACCTTATTATGATGTGATTTAAGTACTGAAGCTCACCTGCAACATTCATGTGACAAGCTATGACAAAAAAACACTGAAGATATTAAGATATCTTTTTTTTCCAGGTCCCTTGGAAGTATATTTAAGATGTCTGTACCATCACTCATCTCATAAATATTGCAGCATACTAGGGCTGTAATGATGCATTGAACTATCGATGGATTGCAATTGTTGAGTCTCCGATAGCAATTAAAAAATGGTAGAAACGAAAAACTATTGATGCATCGATAGTATGTGTGACTATCGACAGCTTAGTAATTGACTTCCGTTGATAATTGTGCAGTGCAAAATACAGGATGTTTGGGTGCAGACTTGCAGCTTCATTGAGTTTATGTTTCAACTGTTTATGTTTTAACTTGTTTACTTGGGTTTCAAGTTTCTTGTCAGTTATTAAAAGAGACATAAACTAACTCATCTTGTTTTTATTTCATTTAAACAAATTCATTCTGGTAATGACTTCAAATGAGACAATTCAAAGAGAGAAAAAACTATTGCAATAGTTGGTCACAACAGACTACCGTTATCTCAATAATATGTTGCAACAGACTATCGCTATTGCAATAGTTGTTTCCCCCTCAACAGTCACCCCTACAGCATACTGAAGCTGTATGTAATGGTGTTTCAGCAGGGTTTTCCAAAAGAGGGGTCCTTATTCTCAGTCATCACGTATAATACCGGACACAAAATATATTGTTTTTACTGTTGTACATATTCCAAATGAGGAGTTGTTTTAACTCTAGTTGCGTTTTGAACACTACTTCAGTTATTACATATCCTTCTTTGAGAGGACAGCCCAATGTGATTCAGGTCTCAAGCATTTACCTGTCTGGTGAAACGCTTTAGTGGAGGTATTAGGGGGTTAACAAAACTCTGGGATTTGAACCCCTGATTCAATGTTTCAGACATGGAGTCAGCTAAGCAGCGAATCACCCAACCTTTAACAACTGGGCCAACCAACCAACATGACAGTCTTCTCCATGTAGCAAAGACCTTTATATGTCATAAGACAGAGAAGCCTCAGAAATTGGTGTATGATAGAAAATATTTGAAATACCCACCGTAGAACTCATCAACAAAATGGGTCATTATTTGTAGGCTATATACACAGCTATTTCTCCCTGCATTACTGCTACAAACAGACACAGTGCTCCTAAATACATGAGGAAGCAGCACTCAGTGCTTGAACAGCTCTCCAAGCTCTTATCTTATCATGGGTGCATGTACTTGGCCAAATGTCCTGTCAATGCCGTACAAATATGGAAATCAGTATCAACATCACACTCACCCATCCTAAATTCAAAACATTACCCTACATCCACTATCTCTCCTTCTCAGATGTACTCCTTGAACTATTCTCCCATCCCCCTCGGCTGAGTACATCTCTTAAGGATCTTAAAGGGGCGACGGGGTAGGATAGTGGTTAAAGTGTTTGCTCATAATGCTGGTTCTATTCCCAGCCTGGGTACAATGTGTGAAGCCCTTGACATTTAAGTGACCTGAGCAGTAAATTTGTGAGAATAATTTAAGAGGTTAAATATTTATAAATATAATTTCCTAAAAATGAATCAATATCGAATGCATTTTTACAATCTCTAAAACTATTCTTAACAATTTACTGTTCCGTACATCATCCAAAATATAGGATTATTGCAAAGTTCATATTTCGTGCCCATTAGCAAACAGTCAAAATCTTACTGTATATCATATATTCCACCAATCGGATGGCCCAATTTCATTTCTGCGAATCTGTTCAGATCACTTGAATGTCAAGGCCATCTATGGCCGACAAGTGAGTATGGTTGCCGACAGTTTTGGAGAAAATGTCTGCTTACTGTCGAGGAATGTCACTTGAATGTCAAGGCCATCTATGGCCGACAAGTGAGTATGATTGACTATGGTTTTGGAGAAAATGTCTGCTTACTGTCGAGGAAATGATTTGTAGATGTTGCAATAAGTTTTTAGACCCGTGGAATGGCACTGCCGATCGAATCCAGCCCTTACATAGGTGCTGTCAACGTACGACCTTAATTATTTGTTTAAATTTTCCACTCAAAAGCGACAGAACCCACTAGGTACTAAAAACGAACCTTAACGCCTCCATCGACAAAATCCACTCAGCACCGTATATTGAAAACTTTATTACTAGGCTAACACTGGTAAATATCGAGTAAA
>VKKT01000115.1:401548-412371 GCA_008038995.1 Haliotis laevigata
GAACCCGCGACCTTCCGCTCTCTGGGCGGACGCTCTAACCACTACACCACGGAGGCGGTTACCAGTGATCAGAATAGACTGTGTATGGAAAGGATGAGTGAATTGTTTGTAACCTGTATTCTGCAGTATACACAACAAACCAGTTTAAGACCAATATAATGGGGGATTGTTACGATTTAAACGTATCCCTTCTTGAAATCAATTTATTTGCAACCACTAGGATCTAATATTCATGAGCTCTTTTTGTCATACATACAAACTGGAATTTAGCCAGGAAGGATATCAGTGAACACTCCTACATATTTGATGTGAGTAATGTGTACACTGATCATGAAAATATTAACACTGTCAACATGGTCAAATATTTTCTATTGTTACTGTTTCACTGAATACAATGAATAATACATCCACCGCTGACTTGTAAAATATGTTGTTTTTAGGAGGTCACCCATTGTTCTTGGAGGGGGGACATGAAGTATGTACACATACACTGGGGGGAAGGGGGAGAAAGAGAGAGAGAGGAGAAAGAGAGAAAGGAAAGCAGCTGCAATTTTGTACATAAACATGTTATAATATCATGGGGTGGTAGTCTGGGAAGTTGTACATGACATGCAGGGGGGTCACTTACCCCATCATCCTCCCCCAGCCATAAATTATTGCCATCCAGGCTGACGGCTGTGTAAAACAATCTTCATTTACAGCATAACTTGTCTGTAGGATCGACAAAAAAATTACACACTCTCATAAAACTTCAATAATTTATTTTCTACAACTTTCAACATTCGTATATATACAAAATATTAATATGGTACAAGTACTTCATTATGTACACGTAACAATGTGTGTAAGTATTGGACAAGGAAACAGTATATACAAAGTTGAAGCACTTGTGGAGACGATGTCTGTGTGTCCAGTGATACGTTCACAGTATAGGCTCACTGGACAGTCATTTTGAAAACAATCAGTTGGACGGATTAGAGAAATCTTTGTACAAAGATCTGCTGTGCACAGCCTAATCTACTTCAATAAGAGATTCACCCTTGGTCACTGCTGAACGGAACGCAAACAGAACAGATGGCATCTCATCAAGCTAACCATTCAGTCTTAATAATATATCAACAATATCAAGTCTGTGTTTGAATTTAAGCTAAAAAGACAGGGTTTCAGCAATAAAACTACAGATATTTCAGTCTCCTTGATACAAACAGTAAACCTCAAGAGGCAAAGACCCATTTTATTTTCTAACAGCATGAATATACATATAAATAGGCTGCTGAATTTAATCAAGTATGTTCTGAGACCTCTTTAGTGTATTAGCCTCAGTAAATATCAGTGTGTGGTTAATGGAACATAACTAGTTTGGGGAAGAAAACATTGTCCTTTCAAATATTTACCTTGCCTCTGAAATTCCCATTTTCTTCAATACTAGACAAGGAAACTAATGTTAACCTTATTTCACTTGTCCTCCAAGGTTGTAGTTAATCCTGCCCAAATTAGACAAAACAGCTGACTACATTTAAGTTTTGTCACTTTAATTCAGTTCCAACTTGAAGCTTAATTCAAGCACTGAGAACTGGTGCAGAAATATGGCCTCAAAATGCTTCCAGTGAAAATATGGACAGCCAAGACTTGATTTTTACTTGTACTAAGCATAATTAAGTAGTCTTGTGGTAGCAGCCTGACTTTTAAAGACTGTTCGCTATTTTCAGGAATAACAGACAGTCTGTGTCGAACATCTCTGAATCAAACTTTAATAGGCATATTTTGAAAATATGAGTGACAAGCATATTTGTCTAACTAACAGCATTGCTTGACCTTTTCTCCGCAAACAAATGCTAAAATCATTGTTAAATTTAGAACTGCAAATTAACTTCATTAAAAAAACTAGTGTTTTTAAAAACAGACTTCAAATGTTATGTCTTCTTTCTTTGATTACCTGACACAGTTGCTTTGAATGTAGTATCAGCGACAATTAAACAGGAAGTAAATGCGATCTTGGGTACTTGAGCTATCTCTTGTAATAATTTAACTTGCATGCCAGGGGCCTCCTACATAATTAATCTAAGAACATTTAGTTTGTTACAAAGGAACATTCCACTTCTCATTTCAAAAACCATTTCATTGGTTGTGTGCCATTATCAAACAACAGAGCAAAACACAGAATACTTTCAACAAGGTACCTCTTCAACGAATGTGACCATGAGCGTGATATGTTTAATAAGTACTTGTGAGAATGTTCTACATATAGTGCCATCTAATTAAATAAAAGAATAGATATTAACCATAAAACACATAAATTAACAATCAGCATAATGTAACAATTTTCTGGAAGAAAGAAAGCACATCAGTAAGCAGTCAGTCACAGTAGCCCAAGCAGGTCACTGTAAGTCTTCATCATTATTAACCATAGCGACTGAGATTCTAGATAGGACAAGTGGAATTGCAGAGCACACACACAAGTCCAAATGGTGGTTACCATGGTAACTTGGTCTACTCATGTGCTGCAAGAAGAAAGTTATTCAATGCCTTGCACAGCATTATTCCAGCTATATGGTGGCAGTCAGTATATTATCCAGCCTGGACCACATGTCATGACATTAATCCTTTAACTGGGATATGATGTCTTGCATCAACCGAGTCAGTGATCTTGCATACCTGTCCCCTTCATGGCTTCTCACAAGCATAGGAGACTAATTCTAACCCACATCTTCAGCTGACCTACTCATGAAGAAGCGTATGTGATCTTAAAACAAAATAGAAGTCACCAAACAAGCAAACAGTTAAACGATTTCAGCCATCAACATATCTGGGATCAGGAATTTGGGCATCTGTGAGAAAGGCTCCATAAGCATGTGCCTATAACATGTCAATCATGATTATAGCTGAATATGCTCTTACAGTAAATAACAGATTTGAATGGTAGGTCAAAACAAAACAAATTGTGGATGTGAATATTTAACTTTGGCATGTCATTGTGTCGATCTAAATCTATCCAAAACAGTGCTCACGAGCTAATGAACATGCTTATATATAAATAAAGAACATATTGTATCATCAGAGCAGGCCAATGTTGACAAGTGACCAGAGTTTTGATTCTGCTCCTGTCAACTATGAAGAGATGATCATCATTATCAAACAAGCGGTGAATCATACCACTCAAAACATGTGAAGGATCACTAAACTGTTGGTCCTTAACCTTTGTTGTCACACAAATTCAACAAACGTATCTTTATAACAAATTGAATGTGCTCTAATTACAGTAACATACTGGTGTCGGGATAAAACTGCTGCTGAAAATAAGAGTGAATGTTTACCATGTGAATCGTAATGATGACATTCAAAGACATCATGTGAATCCTGTGAATATATATACGCAGGCAGCAGTTGGATGTTGGTGGAGTGAGCAGGGTATCACCGCACCTTCATACATACACATCCACAGGGGTAGACACCATTGGTCACCTCCAGCTTGTCCTGACCTCATTTCAGACATGTGCATTGTGCAAGATTTGCTATCAGTCCTGGATGTCACTGGACTCGGAATAACAGATAAGTAGCCATGTGTAACCCTGTATCAGCGTTCGAAATACCTGCCTGCCAGACCGCCCGGGACGGGTTGTTTTCCACAAGGACTGCCACATTCTCAAATTCACCTGCCCAACGGTCGGGTTAAAATTTAGACATGTATATGAAGATATTCATCATATTCCAGGATAATAAATCATTATTAATTCACTCGTAAAAATAAATGATCAATTCCAAATGGATGATAAACTACGTTGCTTGTCAAACCTAAATTATTCGCAGGCAGGTAAATTTTGGTCAGGGCTGGCACGTTTTACATCTAACCTGACCTGAGTTTCATACCCTGCCTGTATACATTAAACCAACACTATACAATGTTATGGTGCTGATAACATGATTTCACTATTTAAGCTGTATTTACCTGAAGTGGAAAAGGATATTTCATTACAAAAAAAACCCCACTTATGTCTTCAGGACACACTATGGATGTCCCAATAAATGATTTAATATAGGGCTTTTATATTCAACACCCAACCTTGATCCATAGATCTTAAATCCTACTCTTATGACCCATGTTCTAATTGCGATTAAAGACATATTTGCCTTCTTAAAGAACAATATGTTTTCTCCTATGTAAGCTGAATATGCTCATGTTCCAGCAACTCGAGATATTTGTTAGGCCCCCAGCAGTATAGACAATAGGTGGACAGTGGAAGAAGACCAGATAAAACAAGAAGGGCAAGCAGACTCACATGAGGTACAAAACACAGGGGCTGTTATCACAGACTGCATGAATGTTACTGAAGAGAATGAGGTATGGATGCACATTCTTAACCATCTTGAGACATGTCCTACACAACCATCGATAGATGGTCCCCTATTCCAGCATATATACTGAGAGAACAAAATATGGGATCACATGAAAGGACAAGTGTTCCTGTATTTTTTTCCTAAGGCTTCTTCACAAGCTTTGTATCACATAGCTTGTGAATGTGATCCCTTATATTTTCCCTCTGTACATATCCATCAAAAACAAAACAAAAAGAGAACCTATTGTCCAAATTCAACTAATGAATTATAACTGATATTTAAGCTTTACAATTGGGACCTAAAGTTCATTGATTGAGCAGAAACCAGGATCAACAGAAAAGTAAATAAACCCCATTTTTTCCTGTCACTACGAGTTTGTACGGTTCTGGATTAATCGCTGGTATTCAGGGGCTCACGGGACAAACTCTTGACCAAGTTCACCTGAGTGATGCTGAGTTTCAAACAGGTGTACATGTTACAACAGCCTAACAAAACACTAACCATTCACCCATTAAACAACCATAATCACTGATGACAGAATGTGCTGAGTCTAGACTCACGAAATATTGGTTCTTATTGATCTAAAACGCTTGTTGATATCTACACACACAATTCACATGTAACATAAAACAAATGCCAAATATACTTAAATGACATTTTGAAATATAACTAGAAACAATGCACTTCTCTAACATCTGTTAATGCTTTTGTAACAAAGCACCCAGACAAACATGAATATATTTAAATAAATATAAACACAGAAAATCTCGGTCCCAGTTTTCTTAGCTTGTGAAACAAGTATGAATCCCTGCAAAATCAATATCTTATGAAATGAATATGAAATAAATAGCTGACACAGATACCCTTGACCTTAAGGCGACTAATTGTGTTGCTGTTGGTTTATGGGTCCACTGACATGAAAAATACCAAAGTGATAAAATATTAAAATGACTCATTTGTTATCATCGCGACTCTAATTTAAGTCTAATGGTACAAAAATATAAATTGGATAAAAGTTATTATGAAATATCACTCAAATAAGCTTGTGTTGAAGGAAAGTTTCATTGTAAAGTAGCAAATACAGACCAACAAGGGTTATGCCCTTTGATATGTGATATCCGGTCGTGCAGTTATTTGGGCAGGAAAATGGTGACATTCATATGCCTTGCGACCATTTTTATTCTACTGCTGACATCATAGAAACAAAACAAAATTCCATAAACCAACTAAATACAACTTAATCGCCTAAACCAGTATCATTATTCATACTGCATTTCTGACTTCAAATCGTCAAGAAGTTTACCCGATGGACACTGCATCATAATATGACCAGCCAGTGAATGGTGGTTGTTTCCCCATTAAGTACGCACTGCTTAAGTTTGAGTGGAGAGTTGCAGATGGAGGCAGTCAGCCAGGTGGCCAGGTCTGAACACACTCAGACAACCACACTCCAGTTGTCCGTGTTGGATACATAATGTTGTGGATTGGGTGTAAGAATACAGAGATACTGTTTCATACCATGATATTCCTCCATAGCATATAGTAGTCTTAAACAATAAGGGCATGATTCAAGATCTTCCCTGAAGATGAGCAACACTGAGCGATTAGCAGGGGACGTGGGCACTGAAAGGAAAACAAATCTTTTAAAAGTCACTTAACACTCATAACTGAAAGAATGATAAGGAGCTACCACATTAATGATAACAATTGTCAGCTTGCTGAGGACTACTCAGTTCTCACTTCAAGGGATGTATCATGATTCAAATACTACTTAACTTGCTCTGATTGTGCTGAAGAGAACCATATGTGCCAATGATTTGACAGGAAACAAGTGGTCAACCTGAAATACTCCACTTTGTGTACTAAATATATATTTGGTATCACAAAACAGCAAAATAGCAAATATCACCTGTACTTTTACACACCTAAAACTTTAATTTGAGTTTTATTACTGTTTTTTGTTTTGTTTGTTTAACGCCACAGTCAGCAATATCCCAGCTATATGGCGGTGGTTTCATTACTGAAGAATAAATAATAAATAATAACCCAGTATAACTCTTTTGAATAATAGATTTTCAATAAATAACTAAATGGATGTAATTTTCAAACATTGGTGTTTAGTAGAAATAACGGTTTCAGCTTAAAACATGTGATGGTCAACAGGTGTTGTCTGGCCTGTAGTTCCCCATCTGACTGCCCTGACCGATCCTAGCACCAGGATGGAGAGCGGTCATCACGACTTGGCAATACTCTTGAGCATCTTGTCAATCTTCTGGTCATTCCTAATGATGTTGGACTTTGTCGCTGCAATGAGGTCAAGCTGATCCTTAATAGCTTGGTCAAGTTCGGACAGCTGGGCCCTGAGTGGTTCCACCGACCGGTCAGTAATGCTGGAGGTAACAAACACAATCATATATCAAATGGATAAATCTGTCATAATCAAGGATAGTACAAAATATTTCATAAGGCAGTAACACAAAGTTTGGTTAAATACTTGTGTGCTCACCATATACAGCAAGCTATATTTAAAATGAACATACTTATAACAAACTGACTGATGCAATAAACAGTTTACCTCTCCCACACTTCTGAATATTTTAGTTGAAATGATTATAACGAACAAAAATTAGTGGTTCCTTTGGGTTCAATGTAACTGTTGTTTACTGAAGGATGGAAACAAAATGGGGATGAACCTCTCATTCAAGATAACAGCACTTCCACAGTGACGTGCATGCATGAGTTTGTGGTTGTTTGTCCGTATCTGGACTAGTGCTGTTTCATAGTGCCAGCCCAGTAAGAAACCATTCCACAGTACAACATGGACTGATTGACTGAGTTTGGTTTTACGCCGCTTTTAGCAATATTCCAGCAACATCACGGNGGAGGACACCAGAAATGGGCTTCACACATTGTACCCCTGTGGGGATTCAAACCCGGGATCTTCGGCGTGACGAGCCAACGCTTTAACCACTGGGCTACCCCACCGCCCAGTACAACATGGATGCCTCATTCAGACACATTATGCTGATGCCAACCTGACCAGTCCTTGTTTAACCCTTTAACACCAGCAAGGCAAGGCAACATCAAGAATCACATTTTAATGTCATCTGGGGATTGAAGCACCAATCTTCTGCCCTCAGCATTTACTCACCAACTCGATAGATCCAATAATGGTGAGCAATGCACTGACTTATATCGTCAGTTCCAATATGTAAAGCAAATTTGTTTTGTCCAAAAGTTTTTCCAAAGGAGACTTAGGCAGGGCAGATTACAATATGCTTTCACCAAAAGGTCCGCAACTGATTTGATGTGAGTTATTTTTGGCAGGACTGGTACATTATGTGAGGACAATACCAGTCCTCACAGTCTCTCACTTTGCTGGACCCTAACACAGGTAGTCTCCTATCTAATGTTATCCAACTTACCCTCTCTCCCTCTTGAGAGCCAGTGAGTGTTCCTTATTTTCAGATTTCCACTTTTCCAGCTCTTTCTGCATGGAGTCCAGATCTTCCTGCACATAGTCCATGATCTTCCCCAATGGGTTGGCGCTCCGCGTCAGGCTCTGGATGCTGTTCCGTAGCTTGTCGATCTCCTTCTGTACAATTTCGCGCTGCTTTCTTCTGGCAGCATCAGACAAGACTGGTCTTTCCTGAAAGATACAATATTGGTAAGAGAGCACTTTTTTTACATCACATAAAAAACGATTTTCAGGTTAGAATTTGTCTCCAGCAGCAATACTTGTCCTTAGGGGGAATGCCATCAGCAAGAATATTGCTGAGAGCGGCACTAAACATCAAACCCAGAAAAGCATTTCAGTTACATAATTGCATTTCAACTAAGCATAAGCAGTAAGCTGAAAGGGAAGCAGGTTGTAAATGTAACATTCATGAAACACAAAGGTATGGATGTGAGCTGGTATACCAAGGGTAAATATCAGTACAAACCCAACATCTCCTTGCTTGAGTCATTTAGAAAGTATCATCAACACAAGACCAAAATACTGGACTCTTATTTACTTCCTGATTGATTATGTCATCATCTATCAGGTGTATATACAGTCAATATCACAACGATAATACAGCTAACATGACTACTGAGAACCAACCTTAACATAAATCATGACGTAACACTTCAACCCTGTGAATCTGCATAATTTGTGCCATCGATAACAGCAACAGAGGTGGCAGTTGTTTTTTTTGTGAGAGGGACGATATCACACATTAACAAATATGCACAAATATGAACTCAACATGCACTCCACCACATTTAATGGTAATTGGTTCTTCCATTACATGGAGAACACCTATGTTTAGACCCATGTTCTTTTCTGAGGTTTGTTTAGCAGTAGGTATCTATTAATTACTTACAATTTCTGTTTTCTTGGGAGGTCCACCCTGTTGTGGCTGACTTCCCTCTTCAAATTCCTTCTTTGTCTCCAGCATCTTCTTCACAAGGGCTCCTGTAAACAAAGAAACATTGAAATCCAGGACTTTAGCTGAAAGGACACACAATGCGTCAAAGAGATAAACCAGACCCTGTTAATTCCCCTCAATGTAGAGCACTGTGCAGGGTGACATCAAGAACCATCTTTAAGTATAACCTAAGCATGGATCAAACCATGGACTTTCTGCTCACAAGGTATACTCTCTGTCCACGAGCGGAGTGAGTAAGGTTTTACGCCGCTTTCAGCTATATTCCAGCAATATCACATTGTAACACATGGGTAATCGAACCCAGGTTTTCAGAGTTACGAGTGAATGCCCTAACCACTAGGCTACCCCAACACCTCTAGAAACTGGAGATGGTCCAACTATCACATGAAGCTTAATAGCTGAATATGAATGAACTCACCATGATCAGCATCATCTTCCCCATCCTGCTTACTCAGCACAGTCTGCAACATGACAGAGACTCAGATATTACACAGATACAACTTAGCATACAGATCTGTTTTTCATTTTAGTATCATTACTCTTAAAATCTGGCAATATGTTACAGTTGTGGGCATAGAACCATTATCTTGTTTCCAATTTGTTAAGTTCAAGCCTTTTCAATTACAACTAGAACAATGCCTGTAGGATATGGTAATCATGTCCCTGTTTTCCAGCAAGTGTTTACTAAACTGGTGAAGGGGTGCATGCTGACCGTTATCAAAAACAGTTGGACACATAGAATAGGATGTACATATATTTCTTTAACACCTCTTTCAGACTGAAAAGTATTACACAAATATCATGTTCTTTCAAACGTTTGATGTATTAACAGTGTCTGAGTGGGGTAAATGAAAACACTGCTTCTACCTGATCTGGCTCTGGCGGCGGCGGTGCGGACTCTTCAACCAGGAAATTCTCATCATCATCCTCAGACTGTTGACCATTGTCAACGATTACATTGGTTGGATGCCCACTACCAAGTCTGAAACATTCATTAAGTTAGTTAAATGCACCCATAACACACAAATGGGCAAAGATGAGCAACCAGACTGTTGCAGGGAACCAGGTACCACAGCTGTACCCACATCATTGATGGTACGCTTTGTTTTTGTCTACCAATAATGATAGGTCAAAGGTAACTGCTACAACTCACAGACTTGCTCGCTGTTTTACCAGTAGGACAAAAGTCATCAAAACTACACCTGGAATGTATTGGGATCAGATGCCGAAAACAGGCCAGAAAGAGTTTCCAGTCAAGAAGGAGAAATACACAGTGTGAGAAAGGACAACTTTGAAAACATGGTGCCTATCAGAAGCAGATTATCGATGGACAGTGCAGAATACAGTTGCACATTGCTATCAATGCCCCCATTCCAATCACCAACTGAGTCCCAAATTAGTCCAGTGTGAACATATAATCTTACTACACACTGTTTGATAAAGGTGTATTGTTCTCAAAGAGGTCATCACTGGTGAGTGATGAACACCCAAAACACTGAGCTGGAGCAAGAGGAGCCCACCGACCAGTGATATAACCTCAGCTGTACATACCTCATGGCTGGCTCACTCTCTACTCCATCTTGCTTTGGTCTTGGAGGAGCGGGGCGGGCACTGGAAGGACGTGCCATTCTTCGTCTGAAATAATGACAGAAGGAAGTGGACACCGTGTAACATATTCTTACATCAGTGGTATCATATTTTATGGGCTTATTGTCTGCAGTTCAGAGAAATACAACATCTTGATCTTATTCCAGAAATGTATTCAGCAGACCAATTCTCAGTACAGCTAATTCTATATGTGAACAATGTATTGTCTGATATATAACGTTTCTATTAACTATTTATGCAAATTCTTTGTCTTGCTACTACTACCATACATAATTTTCTCAAATAGACCCACAAAAAGAAACTCAACAATGTACCTGTAAGAGCTGCCAATTGTCCCAAACGTTAATACTGATGGCATGAATCTGTGCTTAGTAAGTGTCAAATCTCATATTACAGTCATCCCTCGCAATAATGCTCTTTGCGATACCGCGGATTCGGTTAAACCGC
>VKKT01000115.1:478972-489642 GCA_008038995.1 Haliotis laevigata
AGATCTACAAAAGAGATTTGTTCAGTTCTTACCTATTCTCGGCCTTTTTAATCACAACATTGTTCTTTCCAGTCACATTGCCGTGAAATGTCAATGTCAAGGCCAGTTTGATAGGGGAAGTAACTCCGATCCTGTTTATTTCCTAGGTGAATTTTTCAGTTTGTGAGATAATGCATAATGAGAGTTCAAATGATGATTTTCATAAAAAAACTGGTGGTGTTTGCACACATCTTTAATATCCTTATTGTTTTTTGGCAGACGTTCAAACTCTGAAGTAGAAATCTTATCGCCTTGTCAAAAAATGAATTTTCAAAACCTTCAAAACTACCATGTAATGTGACCAAAATATCGAATAATTTCTTCTAGATCTACTAAGTCCATCAAAAGCTGAATGTCCTTATATTATGTGTATTTTATGAAATGAATCGTGTAATATTTAGGGGAATCCCCAACTTAAAGAGGGATTTTCTATCTCACCCACTGAAGAGCTCGCTATCCTAGCTAGGATAGGCAGCACAAGTTAGGACAGGGATAGGATCGTTTCGAGAATGCGTCTTATCATAACGGTAGGATGTCTTAACTTCTGTCTTAACTACTTAGGATCTGTCTTAGCTGGGACACTTTCGAGAATAGGGGCATTGGTCCAGAATAGATTATTTACAGACCACCGCCATATAGATGGAATATTGCTGAATGCGGCATAAAACGTAACTCACTCTTAAATCAAAGGTCAGCGGTTTATCATGTCCTTCCATATCTCCGGATCTGAACCCGAATAAGACCCAGAGGACCGGTATTTGTATCCTCCGTGTTGAGAGCTGGCATGGACTCCTAGATACTGGAGTCCGGTTATGTGGTCACGATTTTAGACAGCGTAATGAACGTTTTGCGCCAAAGCAATCTGACAGCAAAATGGTACATAGACCAGATTCATCAGCCCCACCTTCTTCGGATTATGAACATCTCCGGATCTGAACCTGAAGGACCATCTGTGGGATGACGTTGATAGACGTGTACGTCTTTGTCAACATACACCACAGACACCTACACAACGGACCAACGCCGAGCAGAAAGATTGTAGGAAGATTACACAGGACAGAATCGACAGACTTAATCGGTCTGTACCCATGAGGTGTAGAGCACGCAGTGATGACAGCAGACGGAGGTCACACCAGGTATTGACCGGACCGCCCCCTCCTGGACGTACATATCTTGTGACCGGACCATCAGTTATGCCATTGTGTCCACACTGTACTATGCTAATTTCATTCTTGTATCAATCAATCTATGTACAATATGACTATATAATTAATATTTATAAACCGTTTATTGTTTTGAAGAGCATACTAGGGTATGCAGATTTAGGATTCGCTCCCATGCTGACCCTCGATGTGTCAGAACGCCCGTCAGATCCATGCAGATCGTCCTCGGAGAGTCATTTCAGTGATACTGTATGAGGAATTGTGTACCTTAGGTGGTGTTAATTCGAATCCACGATTCCTTGACTTGGATGCAATCTTTCAGCAACATGGAATGAATGTCTTTCATAACTGGCGTTTTTTCATCACTATACATGATACGTATATTCCGAAAAGAAAGAGAGAGGGCCATAACAGAAATCAGTTCCACTTTTTCAAATATCGCAGACTGACTGACGGAGTTTGGTTTTATGCCGCTTTTAGAAATTTTCCAGCTACATCACGGCAGGGGACACCAGAAACGGGCTTCACACATTGTACCCATGTAGGGATTCGAACCCGGGTCTTCGGCTTGACGAGCGAACGCTTTAACCACTAGGCTACCCCACCGCCCCTATCGCAGAAGTTATGCGGATTACTACGTAATGAAATGAGAAATAACATGTAACCTATGTTATATTTGGGATTACCCTTTCTTAGTAAAGTACACATTTCTAAATGCCATTGTGTAATCATGATAAATAAAAGATAAGGTTTCTCCCACTTGCACGACTCGCATACATTCGCAGAAAACAGAGAAGACATTGTTTACTGTGAGCTGGGCAGTCGTACACTGTACAATACTGAATTAATGTGTGAAGAAGTAGACTTTCGCCGACTTAAATATTTTATAGATATTACGCATTTCAAAACAACGCATGCATTCGTGAACAACTCCATACCTTGTAAGTGAGTTAAAAATGTTTACGTCGCATCGGCATATTTCAGCCATCAAGCGACAAGATTAAATCTACACATATATACGCAAGTCCTTTTTAAGTTCAAAAATAAAAAATAAAAGTAGTTTCTTTATGTACATATTTCATCATTAGAGCATTATATACAATTAGAAAACGCCATAACACCAAATTTAAAAACAGGGAATTTGTGATACACATACTGAGTTACAATTAAGATACCGATCAGTTTCTCTCCAGTAGTTAATAACACCTTGTGGATAACAAATAGACAAATTTACTTACCATTGGAAACTTCCCGCACTTATGCTATTGGGACGAACGTGTGCGTCTTCTTATTTGTGTCGGGAATAATAGATATATTAATAGATTTTTTGGTTATATACCAATTTACCATATAGGTCACGTGACGGATACATGTAGTTCGATTTGTATTGCTTGTCAACAAAGGTCAACGATATAACTAGAGTCACGTGGGTGCATACATTCAACCCCCCACCCCCACCCCCCCTGCACGCTCAGCGGGCCATGGCCTTGCGGTACACCCTCATGGAGTTGTACAACATTCTCACGCCAATAGAAGCGCTACTTTATCATGTGAACCAAGGTTGGTAGATGATCAAAATTTCAATATATGCGAAAGACAGACCAAATTCTCTTTGAAGATGGCTTAACCCTTATTTCGGTAGACCCCTTCTGGCAATGTAATTCTCCTGTTAATGTCGGGAAACAATGTGCATGCATATACTGTGTGACATGCATGTGTGACGTCCCCCAGTTATATGGTCCGGATGATGATGACATTGGTTCACTGAGTGACTGTTGTTTATCGCCGCACTCAGCAATAATCAAGCTATGTTACATGCTGGTCGTAAGAGGTGTCTAACAGGATCGGGTGGTCAGGCTCGCTGACTTGCTTGACACATGTCATCGTATCCCAATTGCCTAGATCGATGCTCATGATGTTATTCACTGGATTGTCTGGTCCCTACTCGATTATTCAAAAACCGACGCCATATACCTGGAATATAGCTGAGTGCGGTGTTGAACAACAAGCAAACAAACTACATGCACCCATGAGATGTGAAATATCAGATAGCGGTGGATAAGTGAATTCATTTAATAACTACACCCATGCCCTTCCACGAACTCCATTTAGTCTGCCCTTGCGGGACCCTAGAGAACAATTCTCCACCAAACACTCAGTGAATGTACCCAATGAGTGGCATTATATGAATAATTCAGCATCTCTCACGATGTAAGGATGACGACAACAGCACAGTCTACACTACAAGCATGTTCATGCCCCCAGGGCCTGAGAAATAAGGTTTCGACAGTTCTGTCGCTTCGTTACAATCACTATAAGTGTAATTGAGATCATTGTGGTCACAACTTTAATCTAAAATTAAATCATACATTTTGGAATTATATTCAGTATGTAAGAAAACGTAATTCACCGGAAGAAGTACAATTATATTATGTTATAATAAAGTGCAAAGTTTACATTCATGAATTATACACCGTGTGAAGAATAGACACACCCGGATTATATCAATTGAGTACATGTATATTTTGCGTTAAAATGTTAATATCCTTAACGTAATGTCATTATGAAAGTGAAATATGAAAATAGTACAAAATATTAGAAACTTTATTTTGAAATCGCGCAATACATGGTGAATGTATATGTTACAAACACAAAGAACCTAGCTCCGGTTAGAGTGAGTCATCCCTAGGTTGAGCTATTACGGGTGTACTCCGGGTATATTATACCGTTTCTGACTTTTTGGGGTCACAACGTCTGGCGCCATAGAAATCAGGTATTTATTAATATGAAATCAGCAGCACACTGTGGGAAATATGTGTACTGTTGTTTATTTAATATGCAGTGATTTCTTGTCACTGTAAAACAGGATCGATTTCAATTTTAGTTGTGGGTCGTTCATAGATAAAGAAAGTGAGTTCAGGCGTGGGTGAATGGTGGATTGACAGGAAGATGAAAGAAAGAATGTAAGAATAAACAGCAATATAATGTAGAATGAATGAATAAAACATTACTCCGCCCAAATCAACACCACAAAAATAAACCAGCGCCAATCAGTGTGGCAGCCATTCAGTAATTTCATTATTTACTCATATCTCACCTTCAGAGGTTACACAAAGTGTTTAAAGGGCAAGTTTACATAAAAAATATATCTATCTTAATTACCAAGGAGTTATATTGACAAAACAATACAGATATAATAAGTAGCTAATCTATTTTTTGCATCATTTTCCTTGTTAATTTGGGTATGTTTTGAAATCGGCCCATCTTTCGAATTAAATATTCAGCACCACAAACCCGTTACAATATCATGTGACGTATTTGTGAAACTTTGTTGCCCAACTCACTGGAGTAACAATACCCTGTGACGTCAGCCTTTTGCTGGGTCATCGAGGGCGCTAAGCGCCTCTCGGTTACCAATCATAGCCACACATGGTCATTGTGAAGGCCCGCGATGTTGAGAGTTTTCAATGTTTGTTAACACGTAAGTCTTGAGCTCAATATATCAAACACGAAATCAAGTAAATATAGTCAAAAGAATACCAGTGATCATGGTTATTGTTTATCTGTGTTTTGTTATAAGCCTATTTCTGGCGTACTGCCCACATGGGTACAATGTCTGAAGTCCATTTCTCGTGTCCCCCTTGTGATATTGCTGGATTATACTAAAATCGGCTTAGCACTAAAGTCACTCACTCACTCTGGACTCACTTCATTGGTGTTGTGCATGAGAATAGTGCTAGTAACTAATACCTATTAACAATGCAACCCTCTACAGCTACACATTTTTGCCTCAAACTGAACGTTTAAATATGTCATGACATTACAACACTAATTCGATCAAAAATCATTTCAGATCGAGTGCAGATACAGTGTGAGATCACAAAGTTCTCCCTTTGAAGACCCGGGTTAGAATTAGTCATGTGGAGAAAAC
Organism: Haliotis laevigata; assembly: GCA_008038995.1. Lineage (NCBI taxonomy): Eukaryota > Metazoa > Mollusca > Gastropoda > Lepetellida > Haliotidae > Haliotis > Haliotis laevigata. Next base: position 484,106 of record VKKT01000115.1, read on the forward strand.
GACATCGGATTTGAATTTTGAAATTTGAGGGAATTGGAAGGTTTATAGTCGCCACAATGGCACTGAAAGTTTGCAAAATAAATCTGGGCACCCTGCTATATGGCCTGTGAAACAAGATGAAGTCATCCCACAGATGACATTCATACCAAACATTCAAACCAAACATAGTGTCGGTCTACAGTCGAGGCAGCAACTGACCGCCCTGGCCGTTTTCGTCTTGCAGGTTTAGCTGGAATTCCATAATTGGATCGCCACGAGTTTCAAATCGAGCCAAATAGATTCACAGAAATGTTGTAACCAGAATTATCATTCAAATGTGAGACAACCAGTATTATTCCCATCTGAGACATACAGTATTGTTCCAAGAGACAGATATCGTTCCTCTCACTATAAACAGAATTATTTTGACAAAATGGAACCGATGTATTAGACAAGTATATTGCAACCTGAGGTAAATCATATACGGACAGAATTATTGTCATGTCATATACGTTATATTTGGAATTACACTTCAACTTAAGTATAGATTCTAGTACTTTTGATAGTTGAATCCCATTCCCTCAAAGTGATTCACCTTATCGCCAGTACACAAAGACTGCTGTCTAACCCACTCAGCCACTAAACATGAGCACATGGGCCGATCTGGACTGTCATTTGTCAGATTTCCAGTTTACAGGAAGGGGCGAAGGCTGAGTGGGTTAGATGGCTGACTTTGTGTGCTGGCGATTAAGTGCCTTACAAGAGCCTGGGTTCGCGTATGGGACTCAAATCCCCCAATACTAGAATCTGTATTGTAATGAGGAACCGTAACCCCAAATATATACCGTATGTTACATCTGACTACTTTCGATAAGGATGTGGGATGTATAAGACATCACTTGACTGGTATTATTGGTCGAGTGAGACATCAAGGTTAGTCTCACATTGTTTTCCAACAAAAGTAACAGGTTGGACTTGCTGAGTGTTTCTTCACTGGAGGAGGCATTGGCAACTTCCATTCTACCTTATATAATATATAAGAAAAGAAGTACTTGAAATATATTTAATTGGAAAAATTGTAAGCATTTCATCAAAGCGTGTGGTGTGACGTTACACAGTGATACAGTCCAATGCCCCGTTTCACAAAGCTATCGTAGCGCTCAGGTGAGCGTAACTCCCATACATTAACTTAGACTTACGACAGTCGTAGCGCTACGATCGCTTTGTGAAACGGGTCCCATGGTACTTGTGTATTCAGCGTAATGCTGTTTGGCCAGTGTATTTCATGTGCTGCTACTGCCGAACTGGATGATCACAGGTCCGTCTACAGGGAAATCCCATTTTCACAACCATCTTCCCCTCTTTCTGCTTTGGTTTCCGGTTTGGTGTCACAACAGAGTTAACCACTTCAATCTGCTGACCGCCTGCTGTTTGCTTGAGGGTAGCCTCGACCATCTTCATCTGCTTTATGTTGGCATGGCTGGTCGTACAGCCGAGCCTTACAGGAGATACCATAGAAAAGGTCTCACCTAGATATTCGGTTTTAACTGGTAAATAAGGGTCACAGCATCCTGGCCGATTGAAGCCACCATCTAGGAGACCAGCCTCCTTGACATGAGTCTGGGAAGTATTCAAGAAGCCTTTATCCTCATCACCTGTAGTGTTCAACAAACTGTCCTCATCACCGCTGCTAAGAGGCGGTGCAGAGATTGCCTTCTTTCCCCTCCGCCACCTGCTGAGAGGATTACACTCCCTGCATCTACAGCTCAACACCTCAATGTGGTCCCGGTGTTTCTTGTACTGAACACTTGACAACGGACGTCTCTTGTAAGAATCGCTGATTCCGATCTGTTCCGTACTGTGTGATGTGGAGAGGCACCTGCAATCCTCTTCGCCAATGAAGTGTTCCACCAATTTATCTACAGAGGTCCTCTTTGGCAGACTATTTGCAAGCTGAAGTGATATTTTCCAGTCCTCTTCCAGCGGCCCAAGGACCAGGCATACTGAATGCGCAGGAAGCGGATGTTTGGAAGAGTAGGGTTCCAGGAGTGCCGACTCTGTGTACAGATGGGGTCTTTTGGGGTCATCCTTGACCATGCCTGTTGGCGTCACGAGGAAGAACCCGGAACACATGTGGCCTGTGAAGATCGTGGTGACGACGTGGTCGTCCGAGTATGAAAGATAAACAGGAAGGCTGGATGGTACATCATGTTCAATTTTTAGGAAGGAGTCCTGAGTCGTGAAGCAAATTGTGAAAATAGTTGTCCTCTGTGATGTTGTGAAGGGATCCGTTACGTTAATCTGTGCCCCGGCAGCATAGAATAGCTGAGCAATATCCTGAAACCAGCACCCCAGTGTATTTGATGTTGTCTTAGATTCTAACTTCACATTTCTCTGCAACCCAATCGATCCAAGACCTGTTGTTTTTGGATACGAATTAATCTTTGACTTGGTATTTAACCTGCCATTTGAATAGTACATATTTGGTTCTGCTGCCCTCAAGTTCCTGCCAGTCATGTTGTTTGATTTCTCTCCACTACTTTTTAGGAGCTTGTTATCTCTGTGAGTATTGGTTTGGGAATGGTCAGATATACAACCTGATGTCTTTGTCAGTTTTCTCCGGATTACAGAGATGCCTGTTGATCCCGTGCACTGATGCACTTTAGTAAGTGAAAAGTCCTTAATGTTGTATGGTGCTTCAGTGCACTCCAGCTCAACAAGCTGTTTTGGTGAATTGATTTTACGAGGGCATTCATTTGGTAGAACAACTGCTTTAGGTGTTTGCAGAATGACTTTAAAAGGCTTTTTCATACCATCTTCAGATTGTTTGTTGCCTCTGTTGTGATACTGTGATATCAAGGATGCCATCCTGTTATCATCTATTTTTCCTTGAAGCTGATCTGGTTCCTGCTTGATCATAAGTTTTCCACCTTTTCCCGACTTTGGACTTTTTTCAGAACTGGTAACTTTAACTTTGGATTTGGGCAAACAGGTAGGTTTGATGTGAACTTTTGTCACCTGAGATGAAGAATTGTGGCCTTTATTTAGTTCTTTGCATGACGTTGTGTCATGTTGTGTTTGGAGATCCAGAGTGTCGGGTAATGACTTCCTGGTTCCCATGTCAATGTAACAGTCCTTCATCTGGACCCCCTGTGAACTTGTGGCTTTTGTGTTGTCCTTGCGCTGTGCATGCATACGACTTATACTACAAATAATGTCACTGAAACCATGACCATTCACAGACTCTGCACTTATAGCAGACTTGGTTGCGTTGTCTTTAACAGAATGGGAGGTCGATGATTTTCTACCAGTATTTTCTTCAGATTTCGTAGATGAAGCATGGCAACCGATCTTTTGTCTGTGTTTCGTCGCCCCAGCTACAGTCCCCTTACCTCTTGGCGCTTCATTTCTCGGAGGTACTTCAGCTTTTCTTTTCGGTCTCATGATGACAACTGGAATGGTGTCAGAGCTATCCTTAATGCGGTTTACCAGCTTCTCTGAGGTACCCATCAGCTGGTCAGCCTGCAGACTTAGAGGACTTTTCACAGACTTTGGTTGAATAGCTACTAGCCCCTTCTGTACCCCTTCTTTAAAAGTAGACTGACCATCACCAGTTTCTGGATCAGGCACATACAAATACAGTTTGTCATTGTGGTAAAATCCAAATGGTGACCGACCAGTGTTACAAAGTGCATAAGCCGTTGGGTCAAAAGGTATAGAACCGTCAGTGGGCAGTATGCATGGGTCAGTTTTGTTGGAATGTGTGGCTGCTGATTTTGAAAATTGCGGAGATGGTGAAGGCTGAGGTGCTGCATTAACCGTGTCTTTGGTTGTCTTTGGCTTAGGTCTCCCTTTCTTGGAACCTCTTTGTCCAAAGTGACACACTGAGTTTACCTTAGAGCCATTATCTTGATTCTGTGACAAGACGGATCTCCCATTGTTGTCTTTCAGGTCTACAGGCGTAGCATCGCATGCTTGTGAAATATTAGGTTCAGATTTTATGACATTTTCGGGCAAAGATGAAACTCGTCTGTCAGTCATTGTCCGTAGGGTCTTCAGAGATTGTGAACTTTGCAGCCCAGCACCCGTGGCGTCTTTATCACCCTCAACGCCCGTGTCACCTGTGCCTTTACTGGTGGCACACCTTTGTATGGAAATTGTATGACAAATCTGAACAGGCTGGCATCGAGAAAGCATTGTGTTTCCTTTGACTCTCTCTAAATCCGTATTGCCTTTGAGTTGTGTTGGACCCTTCGTAGATGGACTAGCAGTCGCAGGAGGTAGAACTGAGTGTTCTGTAGGCGATGCTTTTACAAGTGATTTATTCATTGGTCTGGTTGTATGAGGCTTGAGCGTGAATACAGAACTCATTGCAGGCTGTGATGGTGTCTCAGCTTCCAGCGAAACAGAACCATTATATCTGTGATGATGTTTGTCAAGGTGGTAAAATGGGAGGATAGTTCCAATGCTGTTATTGATATCTTGTGGAAAATCGGACACGTGCTTATTTACGGCAGGTAAACTACAAGCTTCTGTCAATGAATTCACGAGGTTGTCTGCACAAACACTGCCAGTAACAGATTGTCTTTGCTGACCACAAATGTTGATGACGGCCTTCTTCAAACGTTTGTTGGTGCAGCCTTTTGATAAACGTTTTTCTTTAAAACTCGGATTCGGATTAGCACTGTTACCATGACTACTTGTACTGACCTCCCGTCTTCGAGATGTTTTTCTCAGGATATTTGGCTTTTGGGTGCCCGACCTCCTGCTAGGACCGCAGGAATGCAAGTGAGATGAATCAGGAGAAGACATTGTCCCAACTGGTGGTGCCAGAGAGGTCATGTCACCTGACATGGTGTGGTGCTCAGTGGAGCTAAAGCTGACATAGCGACTGCAGTGAGTTGGTGAAAGTCGCACACTTCCTTCATCTGTAACGTCGTTGCGAATCTTGACGTCGTCGTCAACGGCATGGGCACATGTGTAGGTGTGGGCAACTTTGTTACGGCTGTCACTCATTATGTTGTGATACTTCTGTTGGTTTTCGTCTAGGCAACAGGTTCAATCCTTCCGCTGCTTTTTCTGTTTCCAAGTGTTTCTGAAAATACAGTGAGTGAGTGAGTTATAGTGAGTTCCAGCAATATCACGGACACCAGGAATGGGCTTCACATATTGTGTTCAGCGTAACGAGCGGACGCTTTAACCATTAGGCTATCCCACCGCCCCTCTGAAAATATAACCATAGCATATCATAATGGGCGTGTGTGTGTGTGTGTGCGCGCGCGCACCCCTCCCTCCTTCTCCCCCGAAATAAATTACCCTATCATTAAATGGTAAGTGCCATTCGTTTTCCACATAGATTATCTTTTAATACTTAATGTTATTAACCACTTTGGAGAACATGGTCCCTTTCCGCAAAACGATTTAGGCCCTCTGACTATCATAAACCTATGTTAACTAGAGATTGTAATTGAACGGGACCCTGGATATTCAGTAATCTTTATACTGACTGACTGACTGAGTTTAGTTTCACGCCGCTTTTAGCAATATTCCAGCAATAT